>CAJUYI010003493.1:0-23046 GCA_910591695.1 Galerucella pusilla | reverse complement strand
AACAAATGGTATTTATTCGATCTGTTGTATACTACTGAAGTTATGGAATTTGAGCAAAAAATAAATAATACTGAACTTTTTAGATTAGATTTGATGATGTGGCTACTAGGCATTTTCCACTGCGATCTTTTCAGATCTATTGTGTGAATCTGGATCATATTTTCCAGCCAGACTCTCTTCATAACAAAGTAACTATTTATTATGGAATGCTTAATAGTAATTTTTTTTTGGCAAAAATATTATTAACACAAGAAGTACTTACACCACTTCCTCAAGAAGGCACTAGATAACTTTGCACATAACTTCTCTCTTCCTTTCATTTTGTTATTGTTTATTCGGTGAAAAAATTTGAAACACTATAAGCACTCCCGTTAAACACGATTTCCTAAAAGTGGCGTCAAATTCACTAGTTCTTACCTGAAACAAAAATGATAATTAAAATCAATTAAAAGTATAAGTACGTGATTGGGAATTATCTTAGATCTACCAAGATATGTAACATAGTGAACTTTTCTTATCCTTTCTTTAATCCCAATGATATTGTATAAAATAGTTTAATTGGTGCCGAATTCCACTCTTGGAAGTGGAGTGCTCCAGCTTGGGGCTGTTTGGTTTACAGTCTAATGTTACACTGTCGTTATTGAGATGGTTTTGAAAATTACTCAATTCACAAATAATTATTTGTATTGTAATTTGCTCTCTGTGACATATCCCTTTACGGATCTCTAGGTACATCAAAATTCTTCAATTAGCGAGGTTTATTTGTTTTAGAGCGTTGTCAGTCGAATACTGCAGCACCCTGTTTATTCCAGTAATGACTGAAAAATTGAAAAATATATATATTTTCTAAGACATAAGTACCTTGGAATACATCTGTAATGGTGAATTAATGTTACGATTCAAGCGACTGAAGATAGATATGTTTTTATGAGAAACTTGTTTCATTGCATAACCATTTTAGCAAACTCTCCTTCACCTTTGTATTGGTTTAATTAGCGAATAGCATTCCCATACTATATTTACTGATAATTATTTCTATTTTCTTATAAATGACTTATATTTTATTATTATGTTGTTGTGTCAAAATATAGGGTGTTTTTAAATTGAAAAATGCGAAAAATGAAATGTTTAGTTTTCTACTGCGCTTTTCTGCACAAGAGAAAATGTACGCCATAGTGCTGGAACCGATGGTGATGGTGATGATAAACTATCGTTCTGAATGGGTTTGCTGCTGTTTCAAATCGCGACACTTTTTCTAACAAGAGGACTAAATAATGCACAAATTCACTGGAATATACTATAAAACGGAACACACGTTCTTCCTTTTTAATAATAAAAAGTCTTTTTCCTTAATATTATCACTACATAATTAGCACTTTAGCTTTTCCTTAGTTAAACGTGGCAATATCGAATGTTTTCGTCTGCATTCCTTTCGTGGCTTCAGATAAACTTGCCAGCAAGTTTAAACGTAATACGAAGAAAAGAACCATCCTCATTTCATACAAGCAATAACCTCCTGAACTTTGTCGCATGAATTTAGAAACACCCTGTATAGCTTATAATTGATATGTTAATTGCGAATTATTACTTATAAAGCTTGGTTATTTACGAAAGGAATATTTCAACGAAATAATCTCAATTATTAACCAAACTCTTTGTCCCCAATAGATAGAAAGGCAGGTAAGATATCTTACGTAACACCAATTACGTTTATTATTTGCATGTCTATCAACATATTCCAATACTGAACAGGTTTATTGTGGTTATTTTTGAAATTCTATATTAAATACAAGCTTCAATTTTAACTGGATAAAAATTTTAAGAAAAGTTATTACATGTAAATGAAAAGTAGGTAATGGGATTTTTTCTAACATCAATGATCATTGATACATGAACAATTTACTACTGAGTACCTACATTTACAATTTGTGATATATATACAATAAAAAGGAAAAGTTATTATAAATAAGGTTATATAATTATGTAGTTATACAATCCGGTTTCTTGTAGGAACTCAATGAAATCCGTAAACTTACTGGTTGTACAAAAAATGTTTTACAAGTCTCCAACTAAGAGAGATATTTCACACAGGAGGATATTCCATAGTCAATAAGTACCCATTTGTTGAGCGCATTATACCTCCATTCGTTTGATAAAGCTACTGTGTTAGCGAAACGCGTCACTTTATGTTTAAAAACAATGTAGATTTAACAAAATGTTTGATTTATTAAATTATTACCAGCTTCTTTTTCTAACTGAAAATACTTGAGAACTTTCAAAACGCTGATGTTTTTTCAGTGTAACTAGGCATATTTTTGTATTATTCGAATAATTATAACAATAAGAATAATATTTACTTTTCATTAATAATAATTGACCATAAACAACAAAGTACAGACCTGACTGTCAGTGGGACAGTAGAAAAAGACGTAAGACACATTGCCACTACGAAAGGTACGTCTGCATCCTATTTTGAATGGTGAAATTTCTTCCAATTGATTATTCGCGTTTGCACATAATCTAAAAATCATCTAATCTAATTTTTCAAGCCAAACATTTAGGGTTAACGTTTGAAATACATTTGAACGGTTCATTATTGTGATATTTTGATAAGGATTAATCACATATCTGCCTTTTTCGATTTGTCCCAACGTAATGGGAGAAATAGACATTAACATTAACAATCGATGACGCAAAATAGACTACAATAATTCTGTGGCTTTGAGTTGTCGAGGAAACATTCATTTTTGTAAAACCAGAATCGTTAGTACCTATACGTTGAAGAAATGAAAATTGTATGAATGAAACACGGAATAAGTAAACAAAACCGAATTGGTTGTATGGAACCATTGTGTCTATAACCGTTATTGACCTAGACTTCTACGAAGAACAAACATAGCAGTTATTTAATATTAAGAACATGCGTTCTTTGTTGATGGTGGTACTCGGCGAGCATACTGATTTAACATCTTGGAAAATTCTACTTTAGTTGTATTTCATTTATGAATAAATATGCATGAATGGAATGGAATCACCCTGTACATTTAAATTAATGTTTACATAAAGCACAACTCAATTCAAAAGTGTCTCGGAATTTTTTATAATTTTTTAAAATAATGACATAAAGAATTTTATTCCATAAGTCGTTTCCACACTGTACCTATTATCTGGTAACTGGAGATAAATTATTCCAGTAAATAAAAGAAAAAAGTTAACATTAATTACGCCCTATTTTCATCTTCCGGTTGGGAGTTGCATTTGGTACCTCATTAAACATGAGACAAAGTTCTGCATGAAAACGCGTGCGAGGGCGGAGAAAATGGCCCCGAAAGACCAGAAAAATAGGTTTTCAGTCAATATCTCCTAAAATATGGCAGTTACAGATTTTTGGTTCAGATAAAAATTAAAGTTCAGTTAATTTTCTACAAAAATGGTCCCTATGATTTTTCTCGAAAATTTGACCAGTTTCGAGAAAAACGGCACCAAGCGCACCTCGAATAATGAGCTTCTGTGCTGTATGCTGGAGAGCACAGTCCGTGTATTTACACATCAGCGGGGGGACTAATTATTCAATAACTTTGTGAAAAATGCATATTTTCTCATGATTCAAAATTCATGTGAAAGAGGAATTCTGCTGCTATCATACCCTGTGAATTGAGTCACGCTTGACTCTTTTGGCCAAATCGGAACACGGGTCAAACTTTCTGCTCCCCGGCAATTTTGACCTCGCCAGGAATTTGTTCCTATTTTTTTTGTATTGCATTAATTTACTCAAAATTTTCTTGATTATGGGTCCTCATAAGGTCCTTTGTCATCCCTGAAATTTGTATACCCTAATTTTTTTAATTTTCATTTAATCGTTGTTTATTGAATCCCACATTTTTGCTGTTTTTGGATCGCGGGGAAATTTTGTGAACAACCATCAATTAAAAATTTATATATGATCCGATTGGTCTCTATGATACATCATTTGAAAGCTAAGAATGTCTACCTTTCGATTGTGCAATTACTTTTTTTGACGAAGTCGTCCATTTTTCAATAAAATTAGAAAACGCGGGCTCAAGGAAAAAACACATTTTTTTTTGGGTTTTTTTCTCCCTGCTCTTTATTCCTAACATTTTAACACCTTAACTAGTCTAATGGGGGAATTCCCACCTTTCCATCGATGTATATAAGTCATACTTTTGATAACCCGGGGAAAAACAAATGTACCTATACGCTATAATTTATTACTTTCGTTCCTCCGTCGTTCGCCGCGCGTGTGCTCTACGTGGCGCTCGTGTCGTCTGCTCATCTATTTGTGGTTCGTGTGAGTCACGCCAGTGTTCGAATTATAAACAAAGCGATAATATGTTATCCCAAGAGGTAGAATTAGAGGAAACTGTAGACTAAGAAGAAAGCTGATAGATTCAGGTCCACTGGTGAGGTCCATCTCGCTAGAATTAATCTTATAGCCCGTTTTCCTAATAAGTATATCTTGAGGCCTCATCTGAGAGGAAAACAAGACCCTCGGAAACATAAATATCCATCAAAAGTGTCTGGTTACAGGGTTTCTCATTTATGGCACCGAGGATTTTCCCAATCTGTAAAATGTGGTGGCGCCATCCACAATTGGTTTCCACAATTCAAAATATTGGAAATGATGGATTTCCAACACCACCCAGCTCAAATTTTGTACAAAACTTGCATATTTCACAAGTCTCAAAATTTCCGGAATTTCAACCCGATTTTTTTGCAGAAAATATTAATGTTGCGAAAAAAATCATGAGGACCATTTTTGTAGAAAATGACCTGAACTACAATTTTTATCTGAACCGAAAATCTCTAACTGTCATATTTCAGGAGATATTGGCTGAAAACCTATTTTCCTGGTCTTTTGGGATCATTTTCTCCGCCCTCGCACGCGTTTTCATGCAGAACTTTGTCTCATGTTTAATGATAAACCAAATGCAACTTCCAGCCGGAAGATGAAAACAGGGCGTCATTAATGTTAACTTTGCCTTTTTTTCCTCCTTCATTTACTGGACTAAAATAGGTATCTGTTGATAATTTAAAACCAATTCAACGTTTCATATTATTCAGTTACTACAACGTAATATCAATGAAATGTGTTTACTTGTACATCTTATGAAGATTTTCTAGATGACGAATAAGAGATAGCAATGTTATTTCTGACGTAAGATTCCACTTATTTGCATGTGCTTTAAAATTCATACTCGTATAGACGATTCATATCGTTTCTAGAAATAATAAATTCAGTGAAAATAAAACCACATTTGAAAATGATCAAAGAGTTACAAGAACAACTGATATGATTTCATTTACTTTGTACATCGTTGAGAGAATGACAATTTTGTGCTTTGATGGTACTGGTGCTATAAAAACTGGCAAATAAGTAAACTCGGTGAATGATGAAAGTAGATTTGGTAATTAACCTCTTTACTGATTTCACTAAATAACGGGGCACCAGTATTTCTACTAGTGACAACAATAAACAA
The DNA here is from genome assembly GCA_910591695.1 of Galerucella pusilla. Taxonomy (NCBI): domain Eukaryota; kingdom Metazoa; phylum Arthropoda; class Insecta; order Coleoptera; family Chrysomelidae; genus Galerucella; species Galerucella pusilla. Next base: position 17,548 of record CAJUYI010003493.1, on the reverse strand, counting down.
AACATGTACAGCTAATTATTATACAGGGTGGTCCGTAAGTGATGGACCAAAGGGAAGATTATTGGCCTAGAAATATTACAATCCGACGCATTTTCCTTCAATAAAATATTGATGACAAAAAAGACACAGAGTGGCAAAACTTAATAGTATTTAATAATCTCTCATTTCGGAGGAAAGAGGAGAGAAGAGAAATGGTCTTCATATATTAAATGAAAAACAAAGGATGTAGGTATATATGATAAAAATACAAAAAAATAGTTATTTGTTTTACTAGGCATAAAAGCACAAGACTTAATGCCGCGGCCAAGGCATTAAATCTGCTTTTCTGCCGTGTGAAACATATAATTTTTTCTTCAAATTTGTTCCAATTCCACGCAAAATCGACTTTTTCATATTTAAATTGCGTTTCATTATCAATATTCAAATAACTAAATTATTTTATCAAAGGTAACTGGGCCCTGCGTTACTATGTTTACCGCTGAAGACGTTTGTTGAATATGTTTGTTTACTGTTTACTTTGTCATTGTCAATTATGAAAGCCTTCAACGTTATGGTCTACCGACAGAAGACTCGAATTCTGTGAATGTATGACAAATAAAATTAGTCAAAACCCACATTACACAAAAACAATTTGTTTTAGTGACGAAAGTACTTTTTGCCTCAATGGAAATGTGAATACACAAAATTTAAGGTATTGGAGTGACACAAATCCTCACACCTTCCGTGAACAACATACCCAATTTCCAGAAAAAGTCAATGTTTGGGCAGGTATTTTGGGAAACCACATAGTTGGTCCTGTTCTCCTAAATTCAAATTTAAGCGGTGAAGTGTATCTGGAGATGTTACAAAATGCAATTGAGCCGTTAATTATTGAAATTCTGGAAGATAATCCAGATGAATTTGGCCATCTGGAAATAACATTTCAACAAGATGGTGCTCCTGCACATTATTATGGTGCAGTAAGACGTTATCTGGATGAAGAGTATCGAGGTAGATGGATCGGCCGGCGAGGTCCTATAGAATGGCCACCTCGGTCACCAGATTTGACACCATTAGATTTTTTTCTATGGGGGTACTTGAAATCCAAGGTTTATACTACGGCACCAGATAGCATTGGCGATTTGAAAGAAAGAATTATTGAAGAATGCAATGCAATTTCAGCTGACACATTCCAACGAGAATGACAAGAGTTTACTTATAGGATATATTACTGTCAGGAAGTAGACGGAGCATATTTCGAATACTTGCTATAAGAATCCATTGTTTATATTTGATTTATTAAATTTACAAGAATAATCTCAATAATTTTGGTATTTATTCAATATATCCGTTAAAATTAGTTTAAACCTAAACAAAATAAATATGGCTTTGTAGCCAATGTCAATGCCTTTCAAACGAGATATCACTTGCCATAAGGTCCTATTTAAAATTATTGGCCAGAGTGGCACTGTTACGTCATCTATTACTATCACGTCACCTGTTACCATTCGTAGAGAAGTTTACAACACTTTAATTCCACCCTCCAAATTTTATTATTGTAAGTAAGTTTAGCCGTTTAAAAGATACGAGGGGGGAGAGGACTTTTGAATAGCACTGTATGTATATTTCTTTTTATATTTTGCAGTGAATGTTTACTTCAAATTTTATCTATTTTTAAATTATGTTGGTTTGTCCATGGAGTTGTGATTTTTCAAGAAAATGAAGCTTATATCTCCCTCTCTCTAGCATAAATAGTATTATTCTATGACCATAATTGTAATGATGATGGGCTTTTATTTACGAAGGTACGTTCATGTCACGAGCCGAAGGTGAGTGATATAAATCAATACAAATCACGACAAGTGTGGAATAATAACCTTTGTATACACATAATGACTAATGATTATAAGTTACAGTGAGTATTTAAAAAAAAACACTTTTTATTGAGCTATTCCATATTAAGTATTGGACATTTATTTGCTGATAAGGAGTCAAACAATTTGCGTTTTTATAAACAATGTCTGAAATTGACATTAAAATTTGTGAACAGTGTGATGGATTAATTAAAATTGTTGAAATAGGGAATTTTACAAAGCAGATACTATGGAGATGATTTAAATTGAACCTAGTAGATAGCAGCGAGGCTATGGAAGTTGCCGTTTCAGACACCCAACCACAGCCTATTTTACAAATTTCCATTGCAGTGCAGGGACCATATTTTATTGACGGAGACCTACCTACTTGTACATGAATAGCACTTATGAACTGTAATTTAAATTTCCTTGTAATTACCCGCCTAAAATATTCCAATAATGACAAAACAAAACCAGGTTATGGATAAAAAAGTATATTTATAAATGAATTAGGTAGTTGATAATATCAAGTGATAGAAACATACATGGCTTATTCACTAATTTAGTACACTTTCTTGTTATTAGTGTTTTGTACATTGAGAAATGGAAAGGAGAAAGCGTTTTTATTTTCGCTCAACTTACTAGACTGATGAATATGTTTGGAAAATTATATGTCGATTTCGAAGAAATAGCCGCATTAGAAACATAATCGTTAAGCATTTTCCTGTTGGTACTATTCCGATTCAATTTTTTTTCTTTAATAATTAATGTTTGCACTGTTTATTATTTTTCAAACAAGTGGTCAAAGTTTATTCCACGGAACAATTAATTACAAATAAGTGATGGTATAACACTAATTTAAATTATTTTTTCAAGGTTTAGGATGGAATTATTATTGAACAAACATTCGATAACAAGAATAAGTTAAAGTTCATTTACGATAAGTTTGCAATTTTGACATTTGTAGTAACAATTGCAGCCACTGAACAAAATCTAAATATTCAAAGTGTAAATGGAATAATTAATCATATCAAGGGGGAAGTTACGGTACAAAAGTTGGCTGCTGTGTCCGGGGTGGCCAGCTAGATCGACAGACCTTACGCCGTTAGATTTTTTTCTGTGGGGTTATCTCAAGGACAAAGTATATGCAACACAACTAACTAGCATTGTAGACCTCAAAGACAGGATAACTACAGAAATACGGAATATTTCACCTCAAACTTTAAACAAAGTTAAGAAGGAGTTCTATAGGAGACTGTGCTTTTGCCTACAACTAGGTGGAGAACATTTTGAACATTTATTTTATTGTATTAAAATCAAATACATCAGGTATTTTATGTATATGTTTAATAACTGTAAAAATAAAAATTTTACCCTGTATAATTCATAATATACCATACATTATTTAGTTTGTTGGAATCGGTTCGTTAAGAGGATTTCAAAAATATGCAGATATACAGGTTGTTTTATTAAAAAAAAATAACACCGACTATGGCATACTTGCGTGAATCAGCCTGTACATTTAAATTTATGTTTACATAACGCACAACTCAATTCAAAAGTTGACGTGTCTCGGCATTTTTTATAATTTTCTGAAACAATGACATAAAGAATTTTGTCCACGACCACCTAATAATAAGTCAATATTTTACCTCCTAACTAAAGGTATATGGTACCCATATATCAACTGTCGTGAATTATATAATACACTGTAGTGTATTATGGTTCATAATTCACGACTAGAGATGGGGGTACAATATGGAATACACAGATTTAATAGTTTATTCCATATTGTACCCTTGTTTCTGACATATATCGTATCTATAAAATATTGTAATTTTTAGTATTGATACTTTTCGTAACGATATTTTCTAATATTAAGTATTTCAAAACAATATATTTATAACGGTACGTTGTATTGATACTTTCTACAGTATCGCCCATCTCTATATATGTCAAATTATTTGAAGTAGCTGCCACAACATTTTGAGGTTAGTAATATGCCAAATCGCTACTGACTTTCATTTATTAATAAATAAATTAAGTGTCGTGGACAAAGTATAGTATTCTACTCGCAATTTATGGCCATAATTCACTTGGGTGCCTTGCACCCCTCGCCCCCCCCCTCATAAATTGCTCGTTTAATAATATACTATTATTCCAAAAGTGGTTTCCACACTGTATAAAGTTGTTTGTATATAGGTATTGGATAATAATTATTCTGAATTAATATAAAAAGAAACCCTTTTATGCCACCAACCAATTTAATTAAGTGGAAGTTCTCCGGTCAGATAAAAGTTGAATAATAAAATAATCTGTGTTGGTACCATTCAGTTTGCATAACCCGTCTAGAAAGTTTCACCGACTGCCTCGAAGTAAGCCAACTTAAATGTTTTATTTTATGTAATGATGCAGTAATAAAATTCCATGATATTTCACACTAGAATATTATTTATACAATGAGTCGTATTTCTTTGAGAAAAACAACCATTATCCTTTTCTCAATAGACGTGGAGATTTTAACTGTCTTTTAACAAAGAAGAAGGAAATTATTTTACTCTATGTAAGTACTTATACTACGTGCGTGTTTTCTCAGCTGTTTGAAAATTATTGGAGAATGCGTAATACATATTGATTACCGTGGCGAGTACTACACATAGGTTCAAAAGTTTTGCATCACCTTCTTCGGATGCGAAGGAATTTTTTTGCGTTAACAATTTTTTGTTGGCTTGTTTATCAATGTTTACCATTTCAATATGTTCCATATTTTTTGCAATATACAGATGTTTACAGTTTTTTTTGTAAGATAAAATTTTTAGTGCGATCATTTTAACATCCAAGGCATTTGATTTTTACGATTTTAAGTGCAAACATGAATCGTCAAGTCATAAGTGAGATTGACCGTGCAAGAATAGTGTCTGTAGTTGAAGAATGTCATTCTCAAAGGTTCGCGGCAAACAGAGATGGCGTTTGGCAAAGTGATGTGTCTCGTGTATGCAACCGGTATCTCCAGACCAATTCTCTTCGTGATTGACCTAGAAGCGGTAGAAGGCGTGTTACTAATCAGCGGCAGAACCGCTATATCCACTCAACTATCCGAAGAAACCCGACCATGGCAATACCAGCACTCCAAAGAGATATGTGACATGCGTTGGGAGTTCAAGTATCGATCTCGACATTACGAAGACAAATACTTGCGACAGGTTTGAGGTGTCGTCGACCAATAAGAGTGCCCAGACTACAACCTGAGCAAAGAGTTCGCCGACTACAGTGGACTCAAGAACACGCGGTCTTGCCTGAAGAATTTTGGAATTCGGTGTTTTTTTCCGACGAGACAAGGATTTGTTTGGTACAAGATAGTCATCGAATACGTGTGTGGCGGGATCCAACGAGAGTTGCTCAGCTTGCCCATGCTCGCCCCGTGCCGCCCTTCAGAGGAGGAAGTGCTATGGTTTGGGCTGGTATCATGTTAAATGATCGCACAGAATTAATTCATGTGGAGGGAACGATGACTAGTGACCATAGTCTCACGTGAGGATGTAGAATCTCTCTGAGACTATGGCGCGCAGCTGTTGGCAATTCCTTCGTTTTTATGGACGATAACGCCCGACCTTATCGGACCAGAGCTGTAAATGAGTATCTTGAAACTGAAGGGATCAATCGTTTGAACTGGCCTGCCCTATCTCCTGACATGAATCCCATAGAACATGCTTGGGACATGCAAATGACTATTTTTCGAGTATTTAAAAACTAGTTACTTATGCAGAAATAAGAAACATTTTTGCAATACTTATTTCCACAACGTTCATAGACAAAAACCTTGATCTACTCCAAATTCGCTTAATGCAAGAAAGTTAAAACCAATTGGAGTTCAATATCAAAAATTTTATATTCAGTACCACCTTTAAATTATCATCTTAACGGTTGATGATACAAAGTCGCGACGACTCTTGATCAAGCAGAGGTCGACATTCACAGCATATTTGAATTTTAAAACAATCTCATGGAAAGCAGTTTCTCATAAAATGAGTGCAAGGTCATTTGCTAAGACAGAAATTCTTATTAATTAAAATATACAGCGTATCCAGGGACTAATGTAAATATCAATTGATTATCAAACAGTCTTAACAGTACCTAGATGCCTTTGACAAATCAACAAGGATATTTTTGTTCAATTATTTTGAGAAATTGAACCACAAGATTTTTTGTCGATGAAATTTGTCTCATTCATAGGACTAGGCAAGACATCTAGACAATGGAAAATCTGAATAAATGAACACAAATAGTCATTTGTTTTACTAGGCATAACAGCCAAGGCATTAAATCTGCTTTTCTGCCGTGTGAAACATATAATTTTTTCTTCAAATTTGTTCCAATTCCAAGCAAAATCGACTTTTTCATATTTAAATTGCATTTCATTATCAATATCCAAATAACTAAATTATTTTATCAAAGGTAACTGGACCCTGCGTTACTATGGTTACAGCTGATGACGTTTGTTGAATATGTTTGTTTACTGTTTACTTTGTCATTGTCAATTTTGAAAAGTTGTCATGTTAGAAATGGATTTACTGCAAAGTGAGGATGAATTGATTTAATTAACACCACCTGAGATAAGAGACCAGGCGCGAGATATGGAATTTAACCTTTTACCGGAAAAATCAAGAACTGTATATGAACTCACATACAGCAGATTCATGGAATATAGACAGAAGAAAAATATAGGATCTTTCTCTGGAAATGTGCTGATTGTCTATTTTTCCGATCTTTCAAAGAAAATGAAGCCTTCAACGTAATGGTCTACCTATTCGATGTTGAAAGCTACCCTGAACATAAAAAATAACATTGATTTGGTAAAATACCTGAAGTTACGAGCTTTTTTGAAACGCCAATCAGACGGTTTCCAAGCAAAAAAATCCCGAGTTTTTCAAAGAGAAGAAATCGAGAAATTTTTATCAGATGTCCCAGATGAACTGTATTTGTGTACGAAGGTAGGAATATATTGAAAACGATCTATTACGGATTAAAGAACTAATTTTCAATTTATATTTTAGGTTGTACTTATTGTTGCAGTCGTTGGGGCTTGTAGATGTGATGAGCTTTTGCAAATAAAGGCAAATGATGTGGGCGACAAATTGTTAATTATGCTACCAAATACTAAGACCAAAATATCAAGATCTTTTGTAGCAACGGAATATTTAAGCGTTTACAGAAAATATGCAGCCTCCAGACCCTCGAATTTAAATAATCGGCGTGTCTTCTATAAGTATGCGAACGGTAAAGCACATCATTAATTCATTGGCATTCACAAATTCGGTAAAATGCCAGAAGAAATTGCTAATTTTCTGGGACTATCCCATGCGAAAGAGTATACCTGGCACTGCTTTCGCAGAACTTCGGCCACGTTGCTGGTGCATTCTGGTGGGGACCTAACAATGTTGAAGTAACATGGAGGATGGAAGTCTTCCGCTGTCGCGGAGGACTGGCGTTTCCGGAGTATCAAGTGTGGATACTAAAGTTGTTAATTTTACTGAAAAGGAGGAAAGTGGACAGAGTTCAATTGTATTAAATAATTGTTCAGAATTCACCATAAATATATCTAGTAGTTTTAATGCAATAAAACCAGTTTATTATCATCAGCATCATTTTGAGTTTTCTTAATGTCATTGTTAATTTTAATAACCAGTTTGATTTAAATTATTACTTGGAAGGTTGCCTAGCAACGAACTTTTTCTGCCTAGGCAGTAAAAGTGGACTTTTTCTGCCTAGGCATTAAAAGTACAACTTCTAAGCCTGCCAAGTGTCATTAAAAGGCCGCTTTTGATGTCATTTGGAGAAAAAAGCAAATTATTAAAGATCAAAGATAAGGAGTTCTTCAAGTCAGATATTTGCAAAAATGCTTGGGAAGAGGAGCATCATATTCAATGGGATACGACGCACATAATATTGAAAGAGCTCAATAGTTAAAGATGAAAATCAAAACTAAATGCGGATAAATGTGTATTTCAGCCGAATGTGGACTAATTTGGTTGCCAATGTTAGAAACAGGAATGTATAATAATCAATTACATGCGATATCAGGATAGTATCATAATTTTTTATCAATACATATATTATTTTAAAATAAAAATAATCATATCACAAAAAAATTACACCAAACACGTTTTATTAACAACATTTCAGAAATGAACAAAATAGCGCTATCATTAATAAAACCGTTCCTTAATCGTGCAGTTCATTGGATTCCATTCCCAGTATAATAGTGTTGTTGGAATGTGATCCAAAACATATTTTGTTTTACATTTAACCAACGATGTTATCTACTGTGAATTTACCGTGAAAACTTCACAATATAAATTGATATAATCGTGTATTTGAACGAAGTTTTCAGTTCTGATCAACTTTTTTCGATATTGTCATTTATAATAAATGTACTTTACTCTTAAGTAAATCCATATTTTTTTAAAAACCTTGTATAATACTGAAAAAAATTGATATCTGATGATTGTATTTTATATTGAGGAACAGTCTCTTCTACAGTTTTCATTTTTAATATTATCTTGTAAGACTAGAACATCGTCTTCACTTGATGATGATGCTCGATGATGATGACTACGTCCAAAAGTTTCCATAGAATCATTAGCATCCATTTTGTATTAAATTTGAAAAGTAAAATTCAAAAATAAACAACACACAACAAACAAACATCTACCTCTATACCTATGCGAATTTTCAAAATAGTTCCCACCCTTCTCCTTTGCAAATGATTTGAGCTCGGATTTGAGCATGCGTGAAAAATAATCCGAAAATTGTTCCAGCCTGAAACTTGGGAGTTGGGACTGGCTTAATTGGACGGTTTTCGAACCGTCCAAGAACTGCTCTAAAATAAACCCGAACGCCAAACTGCGGGTCTAAGAACCATCCTGTTAAAACCCGAACAATCCAATTTCAACTGCGCAAAATCCGGACAGTCTTAGAACAGTAATTGCATTAACCCGAATAAAAGACGGCGGTGGGGACAATGCTAGACCTTCCTCCGCTACATTGTGTCATAATGTGCGAAGCAAGGGCAGCACTAACACGCAGAGATAAGGCATGTGGATGATGACATTTTCAAAATGCCAACAGATCACATGACCACCAAATATATCTTTCGCAAGAACTTCGAGATTTTCATAAAAGATCGAAAGGAGCTTGAGGAAGAGAAAGCACCACCACTTAGTAGAGCGAATGAACTGATCTGGTATACAGACGGATCAAAAAATGAACTCGGCACCGGAGCGGGCATATACAGCAAGACGAGCAAATATGAAGGGATCGTCTCGCTTGGCAAATACGCTTCTGTATTTCAAGCAGAGGTCTATGCAATACTTGCATGTGCAAGGGCAAATAACGCCCTTAAAGCACTTCAGAGCTATAGGGTGACATCTCGAAGGGTGAATGCGGCGAAGAACTTAGAAAACTGGCGACTCGGAACAGTGTAACACTGGAGTGGGTCCCAGGTCATAAGAGAATAGCAGGCAATGAAAAAGCTGACGAACTCGTAAGAGTAGGATCGTCAACTCTAATGAACGGACCCGAACCTGCAGTGGGCGTCCCCAGATGCTTAACGAGGTCATGGTTAAAAGGGTGGTTAAAAGAACAACACAATAAACACTGGAAGAATACGACCAGGCATATACATGGGAAGAAATTCATAAAAGAACCATCAGAAAAAGTAGCGAAAGAACTGCAGGAACAAAATTGGCTGAATAGGCTGTAGTCAGAATGTTAGGAGAATCCACAATAAGCCCAAGAGGCTGAGGTGGTGCCGGCGAAAGGACGGCTTCTTTAAAAAATATATATACATGGTTATAACCATTTCAGCAGAAGGGGGCAAAACGAAAAACGATGTTTAAAAATACTTCCAGATGTAGCCAAGTCAAACAAATAATTAAAAAAAAAAACATTATTTCTTGAACTTGACAAATTGCTTTAGGTTGTGGCACTCGTTTTTTTTGCCTTAGGCAGCGCCTTCAATAAAGCTTTCCCCTCCTAAACCTCATCAGATGAAAAAAAACAAAACCCTCCCCATGTAAAAGCTATAGCTACGTGACTTGCTTGGCCTATATCTCATAATCTCAATAAAAGGTTCAATTATATACTTCTATGAACTTGTAGCTTGATGTAGAAACTAAAATAACTTGAAATTTCTTATAGATTTTGATAAAAGTATGAATATTCCCCCAAAAGCAGAATAAACGTTATTGCAAAACTAAGTTTGCTTTCTTAAAACAATATTGGCAGGCAACATTCTTTTTATTGTTGTAGTTTAGCGGAACACTTTCTATTTTTACGTTACCTTCACCAAAATAAATCCATTACAAAGTTGATTACTGAATTAAATTTCTGTTGAACAGAAATGTAGGTAATACAATCACAATAAACATCGATAATTTCACTCCCCGCCACCAAGACTTACTTCGATGTTAAGATGTCTTTGCACTTCACTCTCACAATAATGTCGCGAGCCACTTTTTCAAAAAAAATTTACCTCCGGAGTCTACGAGTGAAATCACGCACACAACAACTACTGTCGTCTGCTTCCGGTGTCCAGTCCAACACTAACTACGTTTCGGAAAGATTGAAGAACAACAAGCGGTACACCTGATCGAAGTACGACGCCCCACTCTATCTATTTTACACACACAGTGGTCATTATGATTAACAACAACCTGTAAGTACTTTATGGAAACCAATTTGATGAATGATTGTGAATAGGGTAGATGAGGGCCATTTGTGGGGCAGGTAAAAAAAGAAAGTTGGGTGACAAATACTATGTGTAGCAAACTTTCCTCTTGATATAACGATGTCAATGATGTAACTTGACTATACCATCTGAAGCCCATGGCAGTATCCTGTCCTTATTCTTTTTGTGTTTTTTTTTTAAAGAAATCAAACCACAATCTTTTTATTTTTTTTTATTCAACGTATCGGTAATGATTAAGTTTTTATAGAATTCTGGCACCTATCTGACACTACGAAACAATTCTATAACTAGACAATCAATAATATATCTTCTGTAAGTTCCTTGTGGCATTATTTATTATTATTTTTCTTATTTTTGGGAATGAAAACTACAATAATGTTTTTTATTTTTTTATTTCGACGTTTCGGTAGCGTTCCAGCTACCTTTGTCAAGATTTAATAATGATAAAATGATTTTTGGTCCCTATCTGACACAACGAAAAAAATATGACAACTAGACAATCAATAATATTTCGAAGTTTAAGACTACAAAACTTTGTTGTCAAATTTTATAGTATGTACAAACAGTACGAGGAGTAATAAACCCTAATTAAGTATGCAAAACCTTTACAGGGAGCACCATGAAATTTTTGATAAATCTCTTACTTTAAATTACATTTCTTCCGTAAATCTAAAAACCAGGTAGATCGACCCCGTATTTGTTTCAGTTGTAGCAAAGTTTAGGGTTTCTTCATTGTTAAAGGATTAGCAGATAAGCAATAACGCAATGCAGTGGTGTGTATTTTGGGAAAAAAATACGTTTTAAATTATAATATAATAAAAAATGAAAATAAATAATTATTGGAATACATTTATTACTTACATTTTATTTTATATCCGACTCGGAAGAGGAAGAATCGTTGTTGACATTAATAATAATAGGGTCGATTAAATCATCACAAATATTGTCAATTTTCCACATATTTGCCTCTACTTTGATAACATGCTCGATACAGTTTGTCCAATTTTCCTTACTAACATGACTTACAGCACTCTCAAACAATTTCACAACATCGTTTATTTTAAAAGTAGTATTTTTTTTCCAACTTCCCCCTTTACCTGAGCCCATATTAATTGGGATTAAGTTCACAATGATAAAGGGGAAGTCGAAGAACTGATATACCACGAGAAGAATCTATTTCTTCTACAATGTAGGTTTTGTATTTATTGTTGTTCATTTTTGCAATTCTGTAAAATTCTCTCCTTAGTGGATCTTTTGGAAACTTAATATTTTTCGAAATAAGCCACTCCAAAAGCTCTGCTTTACGCCAACGACTTGTGGGCAATGCTTCTCGTAACCGTGAATGGTAACTTGCGTTGTCCATAACAATAACAGCCCCTTTTGGAATCAGATCCAACAATTGAACAAACCATTCCTCAAGGACATCCCCATTCATATCTTCGTGATAGTCCCCCGTGCGTTTTGAAATAAAAGTTAATAATCCACCATCAACAAAACCTTCAGAACTTCCAACATGGACAATGATAAGTCTTCTTCCTTTTCCAGATGGTGGCTGCAAACCTAACGACAAACCTTCCACGAATGCCTGCCTTCCGCTTTTAATGTTTTCATCTTGCCAAGATTTGGAAACTGTATATCCAGCATTTATCCATGTTTCGTCTAAGTAGAAGATTTTCAAATTTTGTTCCCTGGCATGTCGAAAGCTTATTAAATAGTCTCTTCTCCAAAAAACTATTTCCGGTTTATCTATCAAAAGAGATTTTCTATTATGTTTTGTATATCTGAAACCCACATCTTTCAAAAGTTTGCATAATGTCATTCTGGAGAATTTTGGATAGTCCGTATCTTCTTGCACTGATGTCATAATTTTGTCAAGTGTTGGAATTTCCTGTCGTAAGTAAAATCCATGGACTTTAGGCCTTAGTCTTTGTTTTAATGACTCATTGATCTCAATCGGTTTTCGGCCTGAAGGAGTTTTAGGGGATTGAAGAGTTCCATTCTTGCTTTCTTTTAGTAATCTATAAATTGTTGATTTAGCAACACACAACATAGCAGCCGTTAATTCCACAATATCATCAACACTTACACTTGGATCCCTGTTTTTAAATGATATATAACAATTCAATATCAGAGTTTTTTAATTTAAAGATAATGGACCTGTTTTTGGTCGTTTAGATGGTCCTTGGCTTATCGACATTGTTTGGTACTTGCACAATTTACATTCAACAAATGTTTTAAATATATTCCAACTGTTTACAATATTATGAAAACCATACAACTTCATACAACTTTACTCAAAGAACTAATACTAAGTACTGATTTAATGTACCTACTTTCTTTTAAAATAATATTCCCGATAATGTTTCTAAGAAAACTGGGTTGTTCAATACAAAATGTACCTTACGGTATACCCTCTTAAAATATATTTTTGTACGTCTATGAAATCTACTCAAATGAATGATTTATTACTCCTTGTCCTTTCTATATAGACTTTATTAAGGTCCATTCATAGTAGATCACATCTCTGGTAAAATGTGGAATAAAATATTTTATTTTATGACATTCCAAAGATATGATAGTCTACTAGAAATGGAATCCAGTGGAATCCAGCCATTTGGCTTCTTCTTACAGTTATTACTTTTGGTAACATAGATGCCAAAAAGTATACTTGGTAACTGGTTATTTTTTAAATTATGTCAATTATTTTATTGTACAAGTTTGATGTTTTTAAATGTATCTTTTTAATTATAATAATTAGTAAATCAGTACATAAATGCTTACGTCAAAAACAACCTTAGACGGGTTCCAGTAAAGTGTCATCAATACTTTGAGACCTTCAATTTTATTACACAGTTTCTAATTAAACTATTCATTGTGTATAGCAACAATTATAATACCATCAACACCAATTATTGGTTGTAATTTATATTTTAAAATAAACAAATTAACGTTAATCCCAAAATTCAACATTCCTAGATTTGAATATCCCCATCATAATAAATTATATGATTGTTTTTGTGTTATTTACAAAATTGAGCTGCGAAAGAATTTAAAATTCAACTAACAAATTAAATTCGAGCTGCATAAAATAGTATATTAAAGTTTAAAAGTGATGGAGACGGAATAAGTATGTTGAGATTTCCTAAAGTAAAAAGGTTTTTTGATCCAGTCCCAATGTCAATCAGTCCAGTATCTTCATTTCGTGCAGTACTATAGAAGACATGACTTTTTAGTGACATACCATCAATACATATGGTACACTGTTTGAATCCATTGGACATTGTCTGAAACTTTATTTCTAGAGCTTTAAATATTGAATCGTAACCCAAACCAGACTTGAAAGCAAGTTTTTTGGTGATTCTTTGCATTCTTCGTTTTGTTGGAAGACTAATAATTTATTCATTCATAGCTCTAAGTATTGTACAACTCAATATCGGCTTAAATAACTATTACTTATAAATATCGTATCTAATACTGAATTTTCAATTTGACATATTTCAGTATATTGAGGCTATCTAAGTCGACACCCGAATTGATGACTAATGTCACTAATGAGGCTTTTCAATATGGCGCTTTCCGTCGAAAGTTGGTTAAATCGTACACAGACGGCTCAAAACCAATATAAGGATACTGAAACTGGATAGGAACAGGATAGGAGTGTTCGGGCCAGGAACCAAACACTCTGAAAGCGGAAATCCATGCCATAAGAAAGTGCGCCCAGTTCAATATTGATAAAGTAGTAGCAACCTAATTGTCCTTTGCTGAACAAGATTAAATATTGTGGTTTGGACTTCCAGTTTTATTGAACCCTTTTAATTATATTTCTGCTCCGCTATTTACCTAAGTCGAATGCCCTTATACTTCATATTTCGTAATCATCTCGTGCAGCTTTCCTAAATTTATTTCAAAATAAAAATATACCTAAATGACATTGATGTGTTCTCGGATATTCATGTTAATTAACTTTTAATATCCATATTAATGGAATTACCTTTAAATCATTTAGAATTTCTGGCTTTCCACAAGAACCAGAACTATTTATTTACATTACTAATTATTCTCAAAATTATGTGAGAAGTTTCAAATTATGTGGAATGTTTATTTAATATTCATTAGTCTTCAAAGTTTCCATTAGAAGGTGATGTTATTTATACATAAATGTATAATAATTTGTATGTTTGTACAAATGTTCCTTGATATGTTCTTGATTCAACGTTCTCGTTTCTATTTTTTGTATTAATTATTGTAAGAAAACATCATCATTTTGGCCTATTGAAGTTGCATTATTTACAATTATTGTATTTTTTATTTATTTATAGAGGTTAGCAATCTCATGAGTTTCCAGATACAGCTTTTCTGGGCGGCTTACCATATACAGGGAAAGTAATGGACCAAAGTGGAATGGAAGAATCTTGGCCTAAAAATATTACAATCTAACGCAACTTCTTTCAATAAAATATTGATAATGAAAAATATACCAGGTGTAAAAAATGTTTCACCCAGTAAATTGAAAGATTTTTGATATACAAACGTAAGGATTTAGAGATAGGGGTTTCAATGCCTGGGAAATCTGGGAAATTCTTAAAAATGCATTAAAAAAAGGTATATTCTATCATTGGTCACAAAAGTAACCGGTTTTCGAGATATTCGCATTTCAAAACAGCCCTCCATAATTTTTATTTCAATTTACTGAGAAAAAACATTTTTGACATTTCAACTTTGCCACCCTGTATCTTTCTTATCATCAATATTTTACTCAAAGGAGTTGCGTCTGATTGTAATATTCTTAGGCAAATAATCTTCCATTTCAGCTTGGACCATTACTTACGGAACACCGTGTATATTTTTATATTTTCAAATTCCTTGAGAGTGACTTAATATATCTGATGTTTACTATTTCTATAAAGCGTCACATGGAAGAAAATTAGTCTTTCTCGAAGATTTCAAAGATGGATAAATACAGGGTGATTTATTAGTGTGATAAAGATCAGTAGGTCTGTCATGAGGGATACAAAAAACGTAGAACGTGTCACGGGACACACGGTAGGAACTTTAGTTCCTTTTGAGCAAAAATTATGTAATACATCTGACGTTATAGATAAACAATTTGCATATTCCTCGGTGGTCGAGTAGTAAGCAAACCAGACTCTCACGCGGTAGACCCGGGTTCGATTCCCCGTGAAGTTTTTTTTTTAATGTTAATTTTTTTTTTAAATTATTATTCTGCTTGATATTAATAAACAGGTAGACGTTTGAAATATTTAGCAGAATATTCATTATTATAGCATTATACAAATTGGACATTCAAGAACTGTACGTTTACCACAAAAAAAATAGTGGAAACATAAAATTGAATTGTTAAATTTTCTATTTGAAGTTATATTACAGTTTATAGAAATTTTTATTTTCTAGATTTTTTCCTAATTGGGTCTTAGGAAAAATATGCTGTTCGACTCGTGTGGATTGTCCATATCGCACTTGAACGATTGAGCACTCCGCCTACGGCGTCGTCACAAGTAACCACATTGATGAATTAAATTATTGTCAAAACAGTGTAAGAAATTGGATATTCCAATTTCTCAGAAAAAAAAACGGTTTCTTTGTATTTTGTCTATTTCTCAAGTTACGGTGATATTCAATATTATCTACCCTGTACTTTTCAAAAAACTGACAGTCACAAGTTGTTTTAGCTCACCTAAACGTTGTCTCCTGCTGAACCACTTCATTTCATTTGATTGATGAATGTTGAAAGTGCTTCTAATAGTTAGTCAACCAGCAATACAGTTGATGACTTCAGTGCTTCGTATTATACCGGGAGATTATCTTCTTTGATGTTATTGTTTGGAATGGCAAATCCGTTGATTCCAATAATTGTATTTTTATCTGTAAAACAAAAATACACACATAATTAGTGTATACCGAAATGCCGCGATTTGGTAAAGAAAATCAACAAGGAATTCTGCATTATTCGCAGGTATATAATATCCACATTATTGAATGGTTGTAGATCATATGTTTACCCTTTCAAAAAATTTCCACTTGAATATCGAGAAAATTTACGGAAATTTTTTTAGTTGCCATGGTACCTAACTAGTCAAAATTGAGGCATCTTATTGGTTAAAAAGTGGTGGTGTGAAATTTTCTACAAAAGCCTAACTAATTTTAACAAAAATATCTGAAGCATTCGTTCTACAGATACAAGGAGATGTTGTCTTATAAATTTTGTTTTCAATTGATTTGGTAGAATCATTTGGTAGCTTAGGATAAGGGTCATTTATTAATAAATCCATTACTTTTGAATCATAATCAACATTATTTATATTAATTACATTATGGACGTACGATGTATTTTCTATGAGGTATGAGCCACAAAGCATAGTATGGGTGCTTCGTGGTATAAGCTTTCTATATCATGGGCGTACGGTGAAATTTTTATGGGGTTATTCTTTCGCTAAAAATCCCCATTCATCATGGACATACGATATTTTTTTATAAAGAATGGATTTATTTGTTCAAATTTCTATATCATGAGGGGATAACATTCTTTTGAGGTTATGATTGGAGTGAAATACATCAGGATGTTCCATATGTACACATAGATTGAAAAGTTTTGCATCACCTTCTTCGGATGCGAAGGAATTTTTTTGCGCTAACAATTTTTTGTTGACTTGTTTATCAATGTTTACCATTTCAATATGTTCCATATTTTTGCAATATACAGATGTTCACAGTTTTTTTTGTAAGATAACATTTTTAGTGCGATCATTTTAACATTCAAGGCATTTGATTTTTACGATTTTAAGTGCAAACATGAATCGTCAAGTCATAAGTGAGATTGGCCGTGCAAGAATAGTGGCTTTAGTTGAAGAAGGTCATTCTCAAAGGTTCGTGGCAAACAAAGTTGGCGTTTGGCAAAGTGTTGTGTCTCGTGTATGGAACCGGTATCTCCAGACCAATTCTCTTCGTG
>CAJUYI010003492.1:0-19709 GCA_910591695.1 Galerucella pusilla | reverse complement strand
ATAATAATAATAATAATAGCCTTTATTGCCCAACAGATTTATACAAATCCCTTTACAGAGCAAAAACAATGATTATATAATAACCTCGATAATAACAGAAGAAACCTTTAATTTAATTAAGAATAGAAGAAATAATAAATCAAAAAAAGAAAAACACATTTCACATAGTTGTATAACGTTCAGTAGCACAAGCTTTAATAACCTTAAAATTATCTATAAAAATGTCGCATGTGTTGCACAATAAATTAAAATTATGACACATAACATTAATGCATGAAGTAAAACATTTGTTCGAGACCAATCACAATAGAAAGGTAGATGTTGTCTATTGTAGAACTGTGGTACATTAAAATTAATTCTATATATCAAGTCTGAACAATCGATTAAATTGTGTAAACACCCATATAAACAGGATAATGATTTACAAATTCTACGAAATTCAAGACTTTCAAAATTAAAAATATCTAACAAAATCTGATAATCAGAGCCTCTCTGTGGATAAATGCCACTAACCTTTAAAACTAAATATTTTAAAAACCTTTTCTGAACCGCCTCAACCTTGCTGATATGAACATTGTAATAGGGATACCATACAACAGAGCAATATTCTAGCTTAGAGCGTATGTACGAAAAATATAACATTTTTAAACTACAAATATCCTTAAATCTACGGCAGTTTCTAATCACAAATCCATACAATTTCGATGCTTCGGCAACCTTAGAATTAACATGTTCAGTGAAAGTAAGTTTGGAATCGAATATCACTCCTAGATCTTTTACAGAAGTAAGACGAGATAACAAATTCCCATTAATGTTGTAGTAGAAGTGGATTGGGATTAGTTTTTTAGGGTAGGTTACTACTTGGCATTTTGATATATTTAATGTCAGTTTATTCTGTTAGCACCATTCGGATACTCTATCCAAATTGGATTGAAGTGTTAAGGAGCTTTCTATGGATGTTATGGGAAGAAAATTTTTTAAATCATCTGCATACATGAGTCTACCCGAATCCAAGTGTACTTCCAGGTCATTAATAAATAAAAGGAACAACAATGGTCCAAGGTTTGAGCCTTGCGGTACACCTGACTCACTAATATATTTATTTGAAGAGTGACCATTATAAAAGACAACTTGATACCTGTTATGAAGGTAAGATTGACAGAACTTCAACAAAGCGGAAGAGAAACCAAACCGATTCAGCTTTTCGATTAAAATCCCATGATCCATTCTGTCAAAGGCCTTTGAAAAATCAGTGTAAATTACGTCTATTTGTTTACCGGCATCCATTATTTCTGATATTTCTTGGGCTATAAGAAGTAAGTTGGTCTCAGTTGACCTCTTGTTGAGGAACCCATGTTGTGCAGGTGAGATAAGGCCACGAATGGATGGATATAAACGATTATAAACCACCATCTCAAAAAGTTTTGAAAAAGTTGTTCTCCTAGATCTAGATCATCGTCCATCCAGTCCTTCCCAGGAAGGTGGACAGGTCACTAGGAGACATCTCCTTTATATCGGCAGGTGTAGGCCAAGACTCACCGAACACACACTCTCTTATCGACCTCAACTCCGGACACTCGCATAAGACATGCCTGATAGTTTCATCTTCCTGTTCACACATCCTGCATATAAAGAGGTGTGTCCACTAGTCCCATAGTATGGAGGTGTTTCCTAAGTTGGCAGTTAGTACAGGTAATGAAGATCAAAAAAAGGTAAAACCTCGAAATTTTTTCGTCCAGCATGGATTGTCTTGAAATTTTAACAGGAGGTAGGTGATAGCCGAAGGTTCTAAATCTATATCGAACCGAAGGGCGCTAAACGGTCTTTAGGGGTGAAAACTACCCTTATTTGTCAAAAATCATAAAATAACATTTTAAACCTGAAAATGGTTAAGATATGGTTTGGATAAGATGAATAATGATTGTTTTGAGCTTTGGAATACAATTTCATCATATTTCAACCCTTAAAAAGCAGCCCCTGTTACAGCTTAATGTAAAAAAAATCACGAATCCTTAAAAAATTATTACGCCTCTGATTGATTTGCATAAAAATTTGGGATTAGGCTCAACTCACCCTCTGCTTTATATATCATGTCATGTCGACGAGCCCTGATTGTTTCTTGGGGGGGGGGGAAACTACCCGTAAATGTCAAAAATTAAAAAATAGCATTATTAATCTTAAGATAGGTGAAAATTGGTTTGAATTAGTAAAATGATGAATTTGTTACATTTCAAAATACAATTTTATACTTTTTCAACCCTTAAAAATCAACTGTTATTAGTGTTATATGTAAAAAATTTTTCTTTGCCAAGAGAAAAATAATTAATGCTAATAGGGATTTGCTCAATAATTCTGTTGTAAAAAAAATGTGTCATGTGCATTAATTCAACCTTTAAAAACCACCCGAATAAACCGGTTTTGCACATTATTATGTTTCCAAGTTATACTATTCTATACTATTGGAATTTTTCGAAAAAAAAAATCGATTTTTTTAACGTATTTCCTTCATTTTTGATGAAAAAAAGTTTATTCAAAAACGATTTTGTAGGGTTTTTCAAGAACTACAAGGATCTGTAAGTTAAATCTCTTTAGACCCTTTCGTTTTTAAATGGGGTGAGTTTAAAGGTCTAAAAAAAGGTGGTGCTTGTGCGAAAATAGACGTTTTAAACGGCTATATCTCGTCAAATATTAACTGTACAAAAAATCTACTTACAGGAAAATTGTTTTCATAAAAAAAGCTACAATTTCGTTTTTTAACTTTGCTTGTACCTCTAATATTTTCGGAGTTATTTTGAAAGAAAGGGTAAAAAATACAAAATTATGAAAAATAGCTTTTTACTTTAAGCCATAATTTTTCGAAAACTATGAATTTTATATTGGTCAAACTTCTTGGACATTAACCATACATGTACAAAGAGAATTGCACAAAGGTAAAGATCAATTTTAATTAGGGGGGTAGTTAGGGGGTTGATTTCACCGATTTTAATGTATAAAAAATTCAGTACCGACATTATTTTTGTCATAACTCACTCAATTTTGATGCTACAGACCTTTTTTTTTAAAGAAAGGTCCAATTATGCTCCTTGAAAAAGATTCTATGAGCTTTTTACGAAAAATACATAATTTTTCCGGTATTTGACTTTGAATCTATCACATTTTGCATTTGGGAAAAAAAAGCTAATCATTGATGAGTCATATCTAGGTTCCTATTGGTTTTATAAAAATTATAAAAAAAGGGTTTTACTTGTTTTTTTAAAAGCTTCAATTTTGCTCTCCACAGTTTTTTCGATAAAATGCATAACTTTCGAGTTATCCGTGAAAAACATATCAAAAACGTCGATTTTTTCCTCTAAAAAGCGTAACTTTCAATCGCGAATAACTTAGAGAATATTGATTTTACAAAAAAAATGTATAGAACATTTTTTGCTTGGAATCATTTTTTCAATCGATTCCTGTGGTTAAAATGTAATAAAAAATTTTCACCCCCAAGATGGGGTGGCAACCACCCCCAAGGCTTTAGCGCCCTTCGGTTCGATATAGATTTTGACCCTTGGGCTATCACCTACCTTCTGTTAAAATTTCGAGTCAATTCATGCTGGACGAAAAAATTGCCAGGGGAAATGCTTCATTCCCTGTACTAAAGTGGCCAGTCAGAAATCCTTCTGTTAAACGTAGGTTTTACCTGGTCATCGCCAAATATTTCTTCGGCACCAGCTTCCCAGGGTCGCCCAGAGTGATCCTAGCAAGACTGCATCCTTCGATTCCACCCCATCTCTTAAGGGATTGAGCATGGATGTAGGTTTTTCTGTCTTTATCTGTGTCTATAGCGTTCGCGACATTACAGAAAGACAGCCTGAACCATCCAGATATACTACTAAAGATATTGATGAACTAAAAATTATAAACAAATGCTTATCTATAAATTTAAAATTACAAAAATACAATAATAGATCGTGTAAATGAATTTCCTGAGTTCGGTACTGTTTTTTATAGAAAATCTTCACTTAGCATCCAAATGCATATCTTTAGAGCTCAGACGATCTCACTCAGATTGCTTTTGCATGCATAAAATGAATAAAAATTCAAATATGACGGCCATTTTAGATTTTTACAACATCTTGATGGTTATAACTGTCTAGATAGGGTGAAAAACTCATAATAAATATTTCTTTTCCATAACTCGATGTGGAATTTATTAGAAAGATACCTTTACATCAGTTAGACGAGAGCCAATACTGGAATGGACACCTAGACCACCTGGCGCGAAAGTGTGGGGTGAGAAAAAACAGGGGTAAATGCGAGGGTTAGATCACTCCTGTTGATGCAGAGAGGGATATTCCTGAGGGTGGTGCAGGCGTACAGGACAATGGGTGGACTGGCAGCAGCAGTGCTGTTAAGAAACTATACATTGGAGTGTGAGATTGAGGTGGGTAGTCCAACTCTTTCTGGGTACTGGTCAAGGACCCAGTCGAACATGAGTTTCCCGAAAAAAAAGGCCACCCGATTTAGCCCTCCCAGTTATGAGTTGCATATTTTCAGTAAATTTTCGTTTACTATTTTTTCTGTTAATCAGCCCTTTTTCACTCAATCATATTACCTAAAAGCTTTTTTCTACTATTTTACATCCATTATTATTATTGAACCAAAAAGTGATCTACTTAATGAGGCGATAAAGTGACATTTTATGATGATATGCAATTTTTCTTATCGTGATTTACCAAATTTTTTATCAAAACCCCATTTTTCTCCCCAAATTCATCCATGATAATGTCGTAATGATGATTGATTAGGGTCCAGATATATCCCGACATAATTCTAGCTCCTATTGAAATTTCCCACAGATTTATTACATCAGAAACATGCGGACAGGATAATGACAGGATGATATACATATAATGGACATCGCATTTTCACTGATTATGACGTTGCTCCCAATTACTATACATATAATATTATCCTTTGATATTTGATTCGGTGTCTTTGAGGTCAAATATACACTGACAAAAAAAATAGCTTTATTTCTAACGAAGTTTTTGAGCTGTCGTATAATTTTTCCTGGCTTCTATAACAGTAAACTTCTGCTTGTTCCTGTATCGTAGCCTACCGTAATATTTCAACGGAAATCTCTTACTTCATACGTTGAACGAAATTGGTTGTTCTAGAGGAAGAAGCGGGATACAGAAACATAGTCGTTCTTAGAAAAGGGGTATTTTTTGTAGATAGAACTGAAATAAAGCTTCAAAAATGTATATTTCTGGAGGTCCTGTTGGACCAAGCAATAAAGCATTAAAATAGTGCGTTTTTGACAAAAATCCTAGTAGAAAACGGAGTGTAGATGTTACCGTGAAAGACCGAAAGTCATTCGCCGGTGGATGTCGACAAATGTCACATGCCTTGGTAAAAGTCCGAACATTTCTTAATTCTATTATACATTCGGACTTTCACCGGTATATGTCGACAAACAAAAATGAGGTCCGGTGAACCTCGGACACTGCAGGTCGCGACAAGTTTTTAGACGGTTAGCTTTGTCTTCGTCAGTCTAACGTAACGTTTGACAGCGCTCCCTAACCTAATTTAACTTTCTTATTAGAAATTATAATTTGTATTCAATGGCTACTACAGTGAATCGTGATAAGTTTTTTGAAAAGTTACATGCCTTAATTGGAAGTAAACGAGAAGACAATTGTTTTTATTTTTCACAAGAAAAGTACTCTAAAATCGTTTCTGGAGTAATTTCTGCTAAAAGTAAGTGTAGTACACCTTTGGACTACAGACTTTTGAAACGTTTTGAAATTTTAAAAGTTAGTGTTGAAGAAAAGTTAATTGTGCCATTAAAACCAGGAGAAACAAATATCCAGTATTATGTCACTAATGATGAGTTGTTTACAATACTTTCTGACACTCACATAAGAACAGGCCATGGAGGAAGAACACGAATGCTTAAAGAATTGCAAGTTAGATTCAAAAATATTACTCATGAAGTTGTAATGTTGTATTTAAATTTGTGTGAACAATGTCAAATGAAACATGGTGCGCCTAAAAAAGGTATTGTTGTGAAACCAATGCTCATAGTTCCGAATTGAACTTTAGATGTCAAGTCGACTTGATAGACTTGTAATCACACAGGGATGGCGACTACAAGTTTATAATTGTATATCAAGATCATTTAACCAAATTTCCAAATTTGTCCAGTTACGACCTTTGAAAAGCAAGAGATCGAAAGAAGTAGCATATCACCTTCTCTAAATTTTTTTAACATTTGGTGCTCCCGCTATATTGCATTCGGATAATGTCAGAGATTTCAGTAATCGAGTCATATCTGAACTATGCGCTATGTGGAAAGATGTTAAAATAGTGTACGAAAAGCCTCGTCACAGTCAAACACAAGGCTCAGTTGAAAGAGCCAATCAGGACATACAAAATAAGTTAACTGCTTGGATGCAAGACAATGATTCAAACAAGTGGTCAGAAGGTTTGCCGTTTGTCCAATTCGCCAAAAACACAATTTATCACGAGAAGGAATACGCCAGAGTCCTTATGAAGCCCTGTTTGGCGTTAAACCAAAAAGGGGTAGAACATCGTCATCACTCCCTCGCGGGCAAATTTCAAACATTGAGACCGAATAAGAGCTAGAAGCTTATGTTGAAACAGACATGGATAATGAAAATACCATTGGAGCTGATCCGCAACCTGGCACGTCTTCATCTCAAGCACTGACTGATCCGCCACTTAACACATCTTCATCTCAAGCACTGACTGAACAACACGAGCTAAGTCCTTTTCCCACATTATTTTAATAAACAAAGACCTGGATGGATTTTTTTGTTTTATTTCAAAAAAAATCTTTTTAACATACACCATGAGTGAGTGCATCCTGCATGTCGACAATCGCCGGTGTATCTCTACATTCACCAGATTTCGGTCTTTCGCGGTAACATAGACATTACCGTTGAGTGAAAAATACTACTATCATTCAACGACATTACGTAGTCTATTTTTGACTATAACGCAATTTACAGCGAAGTGAATGGAGAATTAGGTTCATCATGTTTAGAAAATTATAGCGTTGAAACCTTGTAGAAAAGAAGTCCTTTGTATGCACTTCAAGTGTGAAGCTTTCGAAAAATGTTTGAAATTGCATCACAAAACAAATTCTGTAATTTCAATTTCAACAATTTCACTTGGAAAAATGGATAAATTGGCTTAGGACGCCTCTGTGTGAATCCCGTTTCGGCGGTGTGAGGTGTAACCATAACCCTAAATAATGTGTTAGATAGAGGAATAAAAAGAACAAGTTGATAAATGCCTGACTATTTATTTAACCACCTAGTGCATTGTTCCCTTTATTTTCAGGTACATTTCCTTGTGTAAGATTTACTGTGCGGACACCTACGGAAATTTGATAAAATTGAGTCGATTCTCCTGTGGAAGAGCTTGGCTATTTGGTTTTACAGGAAATACCAACGATAATAAATAAAGAGATTTATTATTATTATTTGCGAGAGATAGTTTCACTATCTATTGTGACAATATTTTATATTTAGCGCATAAAAAATTAATTTGTAATAAAAATTTCACCAGTAAGTTCTAAATATGGAAGTATGTATGATAATCCTTTGTCTTCTGTATCCTTTATCAATATTGAATTGGGCGCACTTTCTTATGGAAGTGAGAAAAACTAAAATAGCTCTTATATATACAATTACATACCAATCTAAAATCTCAAATCACCCAATTAGAATCCATCCCGAATATTAGAATTAGTTCCACACTTCGCGGATCTTAAATAATTAATTTAAATTTTATCACTATGATTGCACCAATTACCAGATTACGAATTTCCAACGATTCCATGCCCCAAATTTCTGAAGTGATAAAAGCCCTTATCGAAATTCAGACCCTCCAACATACTCCCTAAAGTATGATTGAAGTATATTTCTATGTCTGTGAAGAAAGTGGAGGAAGCATCTCTCTCCCTAATCCACTGTCTCCAATTAGGGAGCTTCCCTATCCTTTTAAACGGTCTCCAGAACAAAGAAATTGTGAGAATTCCTCTGGTTATATTTATATGGGTAGATCAGGAGTCGTGGCAGTGTCTAATCAACCTCATTCTGTGATAAGCAGAATTTAAATTTTACACTGGGTTTAAATTTGATTGTTGATAGTAAAGAAAAACTTCATTTTCTAACAACATTGCTGAATCCTATTCTGTAGTTTTAAGCTTATCTACAATTTGGTTGAAGTTGGAAACAAGAAATATAGCGAGATTTATCAGATAGGTACAATAATCAAAATGCTTCGACTCCAATTGAGAAATTTTCGTAACAAGAAGTAAAGTTTTATGTAAAGTAGTAGATAATTTGGTCTTGAAATAAATGAGGATAAAACAAAGCTATTGAGAATCAAAAAGAAGTGTGAATATAGGAATATTAAGATTGGAAGTTATAATTTTCAAAAGGTAGATAAAATGAAATACTTGGGTATAACAATATCTAATGACGGAGACAAAGGAACCGAGGTAAAAGAAAGAATAGCAGCTACAAATAGAGCGTTCCATACTAATAAAAAGCTGTTAAGAAGCAAACTAATAAGTAAGAAGACGAAAATGAGGGTATATATGAAACAATTATAAGACCTGTATTGATGTATGGATCAGATTTGAGAACACAAGAGCATAAGATATTGAGAATGATATTAGGAATGAAAAAAGTTGGAGATGAATATAAAAAACGAACAAAAGTAAAATGGGCACATGAAATAGGAAAAGATATAGTGCAAAAAATTAAGGAACAGAGGATAAAATGGTTGGGACACATATGGAGGGCAGGTACAAAGTCAACAATATTTGCAATGATGGAATGGAAACCTTGTGATGAGCGGAGGAGAGGAAGACCTAAAGCTACGTGGTTACAGGAAGTTATAAGTGACCTCAATAGCGTAAGAATTGGGCAGTGGAAGGAAAAAACAGAAGATAGGAAGAAATGGCGTCAGATTGCCGAAAAAATATAAGGATATGAAGAAAGAAAAGGGGATTGATACACCCCAAAAAAAGGATTTAGAGAGCTTTTTAAAGCGGCGCTACCCCCTCGGGGGTGTTAAGCCAATATGTATGTATGTAGTAGATAATTTGACATGTAGTTTAGCTTATTTCGCGGAGGAATTTTAGGATGTTTGCAGGCTTCAACTTAGGTAAATGTCTTGTGGCATGTCCCAGGTTGTCTGATTTTTTTTTCACAAAATATAGGCAGTTGGGATAATTAGGATGAAATATAGAAGTAAAAAATTCTGAGCCTCGAGCGCATTTTATTTGTAATTAAAATACATATGGTTAATATCTCCAGAGGGGCTATTATCCAAGTTACTGCAAATGTGACCAAAAGTTTTCGGTTTCGAAAGGTAGCGCATTTATACTGAATAATTTTTATTAATTTCTCTATCAGTGGTTAATAATTGTTTCTGTTAGATTATTAATGGACAAATTCAAATGTTTTGAGATAGTCGTTCAACAAAAACTTGTGCAACATAATTTTTTATACCCAGGAGATTGTCTTTAACATATTTGCTGCTAGAAATTACCTATCAAGATGAAATTATTTGGATGAAAATGCCGTTAGTTCAAAATTCGCGCTCAACCAAAAATGACTGATGACATAAAAGGAGTGCGTTCAAAATCTATGGGTGAGATGAGGAGCGGAAACATACAGTATACGTACTTCCCAGACTCTCAAGGAAGATTCAACACCTGACTTTTAAAAGGCTCTCTCAAAAACGAGACCAGATTCTCGCAAACCAAAATATCATTGTCATTACTTTTTTCCAATCATCTAAAAACTCGACGTCTCAACTTTTTCCAACCACAAATTTATCTTATAATACTCAAACAATTTCCTTAATACACCGGATTTGCTTTTATCCTTTCCAATCCCGGCAAATCCATCGCAGATAGTAATACAATCAGGAAAATACGATTATACACGCTTAACAAACTTTACCGATATTTCCCATATTACGAGTACAGATCGTCCGCTCCATATTCTCACAAAAAGAGAGCTTGGTCCGTAATAAAGTTTAACGATGTTTCAATATAGAGATTATCACAAAAATCATAGGCTAAGCAATAGGTAAATTTTTATTACAATAATCCTTGTTACAAAAAGGATACGGGGATGAATTATTTACTTATTATTACGGTATATTTTTTATTGAAAAGAAAATGCCACTAGTGTGTTGTGTGGTAGTTGGGGTAAAAATATCTTCCCTCAGATTTTTTTCTTACTGGTTTGAGTTACCAGGAGGAACTACCAATAAGATGTATTTGGATACATTTTACAATTATCATGGAAAAAAAGAATCGTTGTATCAAGTAAAATTTATTTGGATCAATTAAATTAAAGTGTCATATATGCACGACAAAATATTATTTTGGAGTAATTAAAATAATTTCTTGGTTTCAATGCAGGTTAAAGTATTGATGCAACTAACTGTTTGTTGACTGAACCAAATATTTAGTCAACTAGACCATTTTCAAAAATTATTTTGATAAAATTATTGCTTCAACATAGTGAATATTTTGTTGAATTGAATCTGAAAAATGATCAAATCAATTGAGAAAAATAATGATTTAGTAAATTTTTTTTGTTGAAAAAATTATAATAAATGATCTATGAACAAACGTTATCATCATATCAATTTTTTTTTTGCTTGGTTCGAAACAAATTTTCGATTCAGGTGAAGAATTATGTTGTTAAATTGAATAACAAAATTACTAAATCAACGAAATTCATAAGCAAATCAAGAAAATTAATTGCTTGCGTTAATTTTGAGAATTTATCCGATAAATTAAATATTTTAGTTGAAAAGTATAATATGTTGATTGAACTTGAAATGCAATAAGTTTGACATAACATACTGAGTGCTATGAAAAAGAAAAGTTAAATATACTTCATAGCATTTTATTTAAAAAGAAAAAACAATAACAAAATAAAATATTAATTTTCTAAAACATAAAATCAAACTTCCACTAACTGCATTTCTTTTCAACCGCAATAACTTTTCCATAAATTGGAACCAATCCACTTGCAAATTCACTATAAGGGCATCAGGGAAAATCAAATCATAATATATGTTGATCTACAAAGAAGTAATAATAAAAATAAATAGAGTTTAATGAATGTTCTAAACAAGCATGAAGGAAATTCTTGAATGTATAAATGAATGAATGAATGTATCACATGTCTCTTTCTCAAACACTGAATTTAGGTAGCACTACTATTACGCTTAGAATTAACAATTTGCAAGTTAATGATGATGAATATAACCAATTTAAAAAGAGGGAAATGACACATTACCTTACATTTCCAATTAGGTAGGTTAGGTTAGGTAGGATCATAGCAAAGCACCGTAACTCTGTAAAAAAGACATGTTAATTTTTAAAACCAGGTTTAATCTCAGTTTAAATTCATGTTTCGTTTAGAATGTAATGTATGCGATTTAAGATACAACTGATACAAGACAAAATACCTATCATCTTAAAACAAAAATGAACATTTTTTCGAAAGAAACGAGATAATATAATATTTGTAAATAGAATACATAATTATATTTACCTGAATAATCCGCTAATCCAGAACAATTTCCAGACAACAGGTTATCACTCACCTAACGATCTAACTCCTATCTTAGAACAATATAAAATAAAGAATGAAGTGAAAACGTTGTGATAGATAGAAACAGGACAATCTACTAAGCAAGAACATTTTGAATGAATCAGATAGTCAGTCGATACAAATATGAAATTATTTCGATTGAACTATTGCATCTATTGAAACAAACAAGAATAAATAGTTCAAATTGACTGTTGAAATTGGTTACTTCAGTGATTTTAAGTTCCAAAC
The DNA here is from genome assembly GCA_910591695.1 of Galerucella pusilla. Lineage (NCBI taxonomy): Eukaryota > Metazoa > Arthropoda > Insecta > Coleoptera > Chrysomelidae > Galerucella > Galerucella pusilla. Next base: position 7,815 of record CAJUYI010003492.1, on the reverse strand, counting down.
CAATTCATTTTTTGTTTTAAACAATATAGTGTAGATGCTTGATTGAAAAGCAAATATTAAGGTTGAATTAATATTATTATTCGCTTAAAAGGAGTTGAAAAATGCTTCATTTAAAAACATTAATTTTGAACCGAGCGAATTCACTTGTTTGAGTCAACCAAATATTATATTTGAGTTAATAATATTATTCGCTTAAAGTAAGTTAAAATATATTTCATTTGACAAGTGTATGTTTGAATCAAGCGTGTTCATTTGTTTGATTTGAATGAATCATTTTTTTGAGATAATATTATAATACTTTGATGTAAATTAGGAAATACTTGACTTGATAAGTCCATTTTTGGTTCAAGAAATTTCTAGGATTAGGTCGACAATTCCATTTTGTTTCGGCAATTTTAATATTTCCTTGGACAAATACATGCAGTATTTGATATGAATGAAATTTAATCGAGTTAATCAAAATAAAAGTGACTAAATAAATTTAGTTGATATGACAAATATTTTTTTTCTGTGTATAAAAAAAAGGAATTTAGACTCGCTACATGAAAGAGCCGACGAGGAGTGAACCTACTATTCCTTTGTTTATATACTATGGCTTAATACCCAATGTCCTTCGTCCTCTACAAGACCTAAGAAGTTTCGTGTCCAAAAATGTGCTAGAAAAGTTCTTGCTTCAGTTTTTTGGGATTGCCATGGAGTAATCATGATTGATTTTTTGGATAAGGGTAGAACAATAACCGGAGATTACTATTCGACATTACTGACCACTCTACGGGAAAAAATTAAAGAGAAAAGAACGCGGAAAGCTATCCAAAAAGGTGTTTTGTTTTTGCAGGACAACGCGCCTGCACATAAATCTCATGTTGCCATGCAAAATATTCGAGATTTGGGGTTTGAATTACTGGAACACCCCCCTTATTCACCAGATTTGGCTCCGTCCCACTATCATCTCTTTCCTCAACTGGAAAAAAGTTTAAAAGGTCGTAAATTTTTTTCCAACGAAAAGGTAATAAAAGTTGTGGAGGTCTGGTTTGTAGAACAAGAAGAAACATTTTTTTTGAAAGGTCTAGAGACGTTGCAGGTTTGCTGTAAAAAATGTATCCAATTAAGAGGAGAATATGTTGAGTAACAAAATATTTTGACATTGAAATTTTGTTTGGTTCTATAGTAGGCTAATAATTTTTCAATATACATATGTAATAATTAAATAAAGTTCATAAAACTCTTCCACAAACAAAATTGGGTTAATACCTATAATGAGTTTCAAACTATTTTTCGAGTACTCGTCCTAAAACTAACAACAAACATCTGTATAATGGAGTTGAAGGGGTCTTGAAAATGTTTAAAATGGCAACCGTGCCTCCGAGTCCAACTCCCGGAAACTTTTATTTACATAAATAAGTTTTTCGGGGGAAAAACTTTAACATTAGAGTAAGAGTTTTTATTCGTATATTTTGAAAGACCTACTACGTAAAATTCGAGTTAGAGAATAAGTTTTTATTGCTACATAAAACGTCCCACTTCTGAAATTTGAATTCGTCCCACTTCTGATTCCCAATATAAACGTTTTATAACTGAAAGGGTAAGAAAAAGTCTTTTTTAATACGAAATATAAAAATTGTCAGGTCCCAAGAGTAAATCCCAGTGGACAGGAAGTAAAGAATACTGCCATATGTCGAGAGACAGCTTCGATCCTTAAAGGATAAGTGCTCCAAAGTGTTGAAGTCTTATCCGCTTATACTAAGATGTCTTTTAGACTCAACGACGATTTTTTTTGGAATTTTTTTTTAATGAAAGTCGTAAATAGCAGACTTTCATTTTCCAAACCACATATCAAAATTTAGAGGGCAATATATTCAACAATTTGAAAAAGGTAAAATAAAATATAGCTGGAGCTGGCTGCGTAAATATTTCAAAAGCCAAATTTCGAATACAAATTGCCAATACATATTTCTCTTGGTTAGCATATTTCGTGTTTTCTTTTTATTCTCGTTTCCCTATTTCTTAGCACTAGCAGCGGCGTGTCTTTTTAAACAAAAAAAAACATAAAATATAGAAAAATTTGTTGAGATTTATACGAATTTGCTATAAAATTTTATACCAACACTAAACTTCTCCAAAAAATATATAGTGAACTATACAGAGTTCGGCAAGAGTCCGGGAACGGACAAATATCGAAGAAAATATACATTTTTTTGAAAATCTTTTCATACCACAAATTCAACTCCATTTAAGACTATAATTGGAAAATATTTTGGAATATACAGGGTGTTCCAATAAAGTGTAGCGTATCAAAGTTATATTTTTTCTTATGAAACTTGGAATTCAGCTAAGGTAGTCAATCTACTTTGCTGCCGAGTTGAACATATAATTTTTTCTCCGATTGTTCATAATGATATAGGAGGATATTGTATTTGCAAATTATCTGAGGAAAGAAAAGGTGGCCTATTCGTTCAAAATTGTAGTAATTTTACCATCAATGTTTTTTTTTTTTTTTTTTTTTTTTTTTTTTTTTTTAAAGTAATACTTTACTGATTGATATGTGTCAGCAAAATTAATATTTGCTGCCAATCGGAGAAAATATATTTTGACATTGAAATTTTTTTTGGTTCTATAGTAGGCTAAGAATTTTTCAATATACATAGTCTAATATACATAGTCTGAAAATACAGAAGATATTTCCAACTGAAATGTGAGAGATAATAGATATTTATACTGATTTTTTTATTATTTTTCAGGTCCAGTGCTTGCTGTTTGAAGCTGGTGAGTACTAAAATTTTAAAAGTATACTTGGCCGAAATACCCGCGCCCATGGTAGACTTCTTTACCGGTTCATTTTGCTGTAAATCGACCAATTAGACATAACCCCTTCAGTGTATATTCGATACAGTAAACGTCTTGTCTTCAATAACATCATCATCAGAACCGAACGATTACATTTATCTAATTTGAACTATGAAAGTTAGATCGTCATCGGGGACACAGAAACATCCGGTTCATCTTTGTTTTAATAAAACAAGTAAAACGAAATTACAAGTCCATTATATGCATAAATCCTCATAGCAGTTGTGATTGCGATTCGGAATTTACATGTTTGAAACGGGACTTGCAGTGATATCGGTATTAAATGCAGCTGTGCTGTATTAAATGATTGTGTTTTCCTTAAGACTATAAGTGATGTCGGAGTTTTGTTTTCTATTTCTGCTATAACTGAAGGTTTTAGAAGTTTGGGTCCATAATAATCCAATAGGGTACAAGCATAAATTTTGCTATTGTTGGGAATTGACGCTTTATGAGGTCTCCTAACACCTTCCATGCCTATTTTTTCAAAAAAATATAAACTTCACTTTGAAAATCATAAAATTTGAAACTCCGCCAAAACGCGCTTTACGTCATAAAGATGGCTGCCACATGGTGTGACGTCATTTGTTTACGTTCTTATTCGTGTATCACGCTCTGAGTTCTTGTGACCTAATTTGTTTCTGAAAGCTTTAAAAATGGATACAGCCGAAAAAAAAACTTTGTATTCCAAGTATAGCATTGTTCAAGTGTGTAAATCAACGTCTATTAAAATTCCAGACAAAATATTTGTTACTTAACCTGGTGGCGCAAGCAAAAATACACTTAAGAGAAGGGCATTACTTTTGTTTGTAAAGACCATTTCAATGTAAGTACCTACTTCTATGCTGGTAATTTTTATTCTTAAATAGTTTGAGGTTATGTACCTATATGTCTAGGAATCAACCATAAAAACATCATTTTCTTACGACCACACATCGAAATATGGTTGGTATGTATTATATAAATAAAACATAGTTTAAATCGTACTTACGATAATGCTTTAACTCCTCTTATTTCTTCTGCATTAAATCAGCTATTTGACTTGATAAATTCAAGCAGCATAAATGAGTCTACTTTGGGCAAGTTATCAGTTTGTGCTTTTACAAAACCTTCGCTAGCCATATCTGTACTCACAAAATATGAAAGAATCGTCACTGAACACTGAACTAGTAAATAAAATATATTCTTCCAAAAGTTTTAAAAAATCCTCGGAAATATCAAATATTTATGTCCACTTTTTAAGTTGACTTTTAGAAATAAAAAAAAAGCACACACAAACACGTAATGGTCTCAAACAAACATATAAATAATATTTTACGTCGATGAAGCAATTAATAGTTGATTAAAATACAATATAAACACACAACTACACATAACCTGATGCTATACCGGCCATATTGCCATGAGTAAACACAAGAGATATGACATCACCCGTATCATCGGTAGCGTTCGGAAATCCTCGGGTTGTGGTCGGAAAGTGCATTGAAATTTGAATTTTATTTTAAAATTTGTGAGTAATTTGCAATGGAAACTGGTTTATTTTCTATTATTAGTAATTTTTGATATCATATTTACTATTATAAATTAATATCCAAGCAAAATATGAAATATGCGTGTACTCTATTCTTTAATTTTTTTTTTTTCCCTTCGGAGCCGTCCTTTCGCCGGTACCACCTCAGCCTCCTGGGCTTATTGTGGATACTCCTAGTGTTCTGACTACAACCTATTCAGCCAATCCGTTCCCTGTATTAGCTCATACAGGTTCTTAGCTGGTTGATTGTAGAAGTCTTCTGGAGTCATTTGGGTTCTACCATAAAGTTTCTGCCTTCTGTGGTCCAGCGACTCACAGTTGCATAGTATATGCAGAGCTGTTTCGGTATCCTTTTTGCATCTTCTGCATGTAAGGTCTCCGTTGTACAGCCCTATTTTGTTTAGGTGCTCCTTTGTGGGAAAGTGTCCCGTAAGTAGCCCCGTTGTGGTGCGCAGTTTGTTCCTGCTCATTGAGAGCAGTTCTTTCGCTACTTTTTCTGATGGTTCTTTTATGAATTTCTTCCCATGTATTTGCCCAGTCGTATTCTTCCAGTATTTCTTGTGTTGTTCTTTCAACCACCCTTTTAACCATGACCTGGTTAAGCATCTGGGGATGCCCACAGCAGGTTCGGGTCCGTTCATCAGAGTTGACGATCCTACTCTTGCGAGTTCATCAGCTTTTTCATTGCCTGCGATTCCTTTATGACCTGGTACCCACTCCAGTGTTACACTGTTCCGAGTCGCCAGTCTTCTAAGTTCTTCGCCGCATTCCCATACTAGCCGAGATGTCACCCTATAGCTCATTCTTTAATTTACTATAAAAGACGTACAAAACGACAAAATGACGCTTTATATCCTTCAGGAATTGTTAATAAGTACACTGACATTGCTATCCACAACTTTCTTACTTTGCAAACTGCACCCTACATACCTGCAATCTTTGGACTAATTAGTAGCGCCCTTTGTTTTTTTATGTTAATATCAGTCAGATCTCCACATGTATAGTCAAAAGCTTTCTTATTGTGCAATTCAAAGCTCACTTACCATATGTATCAAATCAGAAGACACAGAGATTACCAAAATGTGAGATTTCAAAAATATACCCGGAGAAATAATCTATCAGATTAATGACCAATTTTCTTTGCTTGAGGATGCAAAATACCGGAAAATTGATTCTTATTATTCATATTGTCACTTTGAAGTGTCTTAGTGACATAACTGACATTCAAATAAAAACTTTGCTGTTGAATGACTTTTAAGAATCGCAGAAAACTAAATACATAACCTTTTTTCTCCCGTCAAAATTGCATAAGTCTATCTTATTCATCTTACGGATTTTATTTGGAAGTTACGATTAAACGCAATAAAAGAAAACAAAAACAGTGAGTATGTCTTTGTTGAATGGTATGACCCGCATGATAAGACTGCATTTGACTATACCTAACAAAGCCCTGAGAACTGGCCAAATTTTCGATTATCGATTCCCACTAGGAGTGGAAAGATGATAATCTTTGTAGCTCCCATTGCTTAAAATAGCTATTTCAGAAATAACCAGAAGCACTTAGACAAGATTGACAGTTTCTTTAAGAGCTATTGATCTTTTTTCCTTCAAAAAAGGACGAAATGAAAAACTTTCTAATTCTGTTCAAATGTCACACATAAAAATCCTCAGATTTTTAGATGGAAAGTCGTGATACATTCGGAAAATACCACTAGACCAGTTCAAAATACACAAATTATTTAAATAAATTTTGAAAAATATTAAAATAGGCCAGACGATGAGGGTAACAACTACAAGTAATTAGCAATACGGCTGATTTTTTTTTCCATAAGTACCTCAAAGTAGGTAGATTAATATAAAAAAAATTTTACCAAAATTAGTTTAAGCCCAAACAAAAAATTAATATGACTATGTAGCCAATGTCAATGCCTTTCAAACGAGATATCACTTGCCATAAGGTCCTATTTAAAATTATTGGCCAGAGTGGCACTGTGACGTCATCTATTACTATTACGTCACCTGTTACCATTCGTAGAGAAGTTTACAACACTTTATTTTCACCCTCCAAATTTTATTAGTGTAAGTGAAGCCGTTCAAAAGATACGAGGGGGGGAGGGGACTTTTGAATAGCATTGTATATTGCTTGTAATGCACATCATTTTAAAGTTTAGATGTACTTTTTGATTTTGAATGAAATCCAATCATTTTCCAGAAATCAGTGAAATTGAAAAGTGAAAACCGAATTTTTATTTAAATAAATGAAAAAACAAATCAATTTTTTATCAAAACTCAAGAAAGATATTAAAAAAATTTACTGAGATCTTTCAAGACCTCCAATTAAGATAAAAGACTATTTTTTTTAAATATGAATAAATTAATGAAATTGTCTCAAAATCTTTTTTTGAATAATTTTGTAAAGTACGAACGAGCTGCAAGGCACATGGAATGAAAGCTACGGGTCTTCCCATTGTGATGAACTTTGAATCATCGGAAAATGTCAATTTTTTCCGAGTTATGGACTGGACTAATATACGTATTTGTTAGAAAAAAGGAACGAAAAAGACTATTATTTTTTTTTGGGAATTTCCACTTTTTTCCAAAAAATTTCTCTACGAAGCTGTAAAGGATTTCAAGGAACGTACATATACGTATCTCCGGGACAATCTATTTCAGCTGAAATATGTTCTGACGGAGCAAAACGGAATCTTGGCAAGAATTCCCGCCTAGACAGGACGAAAGAGCTGGAAGGACGAACTAACAGGAGACATATGGAGCGTGTTGCAGTTGTCTGATAACTGACGTCGAGGCATGCCATGTCTACCTTCATAAATTTCATAAAGAAAGGGAAATGAAAATGGAATTCTTCAAGTTATAAAAGTATTTTTTAATTTTTTATTACTAGCTAAAGTAAGTATTAAGTTTAATTGAGATTTTCGTTGTATATGGGGTCACATTTTTAAAAATATCGAAAAATATAACTAACAATTGTACCACCCTCGTATTCTAAAAACGCTAAAGCTCCCTGCCTGTCAACTTGGAATGCTTAGACGTGTAGAAATTTCATAAAGTCGCAACTATTTCAAAGTGAACGGTTAAAGGGGTTTAAAATATTCAAAAACTCTAGGGTTATATGAGGAAATAGAAAATTTCACAAGTTCCAGGTTTCGAAATTTAGAGAGAATTATTCTGTCAAGTACACACAATCTGTTTTTCAACGATAATGATTGTGGAATAAATCTTGTAGGAAAATACACCCATAAAAGACGTAAAACAGCTTAAGGAAATTTGAAATTGGAGATTTCGGAGGTCGAAGAAGACTTATTTGGACTTTTCTGGCATACAAACGGCAAATTCATTTAAATTTCCAGCATTTATGAGTTCTAAGTCCCATACTTTTATTCGAATTGTTGAATAAAAGTCCATACATCAAATTGATATTGAGA
>CAJUYI010003491.1:0-23082 GCA_910591695.1 Galerucella pusilla | reverse complement strand
GGACATTAAATATATTGTGGTTTGACTTTGAGTTTCATTGAACCCTTCAACTAAATAATGTTAATTGAATGAGCCATAAATCGTAAACGGTAATTTTTACAAAAAAAGTTTATTGTGAGAAAAGGTGCAAAATTTAATTTTCTTCAATAATGATTTGAATAACTTTTGCTCTAAAGTGCAACGTTCTCGAAATATCGGCCAAAAACTTTTTTTAAGATGCCCCCTAAAGCTTTTTGGAATCTGTACCGCCAATGGTTCTAGAATTTCCAAGTAAAAATGTTCAAGATAAGATATCGAAAATATATCGAGTGATTAAAATGATACTTATACAAAAATAATATAAAAACAGATCATTTTGAAGTACTTACTTAAAAATATTTGATTTAAAAAATGTTTTCTAGAAACATTGGGAGAATGGAGAATTGTATCAAAACAATTTTTATTTCAATTCAAAACTTCATTATTATTGATAATTAGTTATTATAGATAATTATTGATATAATTTTATATGTATTATTATTATAAAACAAGGTAAAATATCAAACAAACTCAACTCACCATTTTTCGGAATATCCATATTTATAAATAAACAATATATCAGTTAAAAACACATAGTAACCTTCACAAGCCAGTACCGCGAGTTTGACTAGACTGAGATATTTTTTGTAGATTCGCAGATTTCGAATTCGAATAATCAATCCACTTCCAATCTGTTATCTCTTTAGGTTTTAGGTTATGGTCGATGAAATAGGAGTGACTTTAAAGTTACTAGTGTTGTTTCGCCGGAAGTATTTTTTTAAAGGTAAGTAACGTGATTGTAAAATTATTATTATTCTTTAAGTAAACTTAATGGGATTGTAACAAATATGAGAATGTCTGTATTTATCGAACAAGGTCAAATAATTTCAATTCAAGTTGTTGACGATACATGGGAATTCTGAAGGCTAGTGGGTACTACAAAATGATGGAAAAATAATATTGACAATAAATACAGCATTTAATTTTTTGCTTTTACCTTAAGAACTATTAATATTCTAGTTATTTTGGAAAAAGATCTTCAAAGAGGGGGAAATTTTCAATAAAAAAGTTGTGACCACCGGAACTCTACCTCTATTATTTATTATTTCAATTCAACGCTAAAAATAGGACTCCGAGAGTCATTTTGGGTAAACTCGCATTTTGTCAAAAGCAAACAGGTCACATTAAATAATTTTTTAAAGGTAATAATCATTAATTTGAGAATTTTAAAAAATTGTGGTGTATTCTAGACACTTCAATGATATCATTGCCGTTGGTAAGCATTTTTAATGTTAATTTTTCAATTGTTAACGTATTTTTAACTGAAAACAAATTTCAAATAATCGTTTCAAAAATATTTCGCGTCAAAAAAATGTATTTATAAGTTGAAATCGTTCATTAGTAAAGTTAGTGGCAAGATTTACAGATAAAAATGCCACAAAATATCTTTATCTACGATGACCTTTAAAATTAGGCATTTACGAACCAAAAAAATGTGTGAAATCATACATTATACATACGTTAAAAAGCGTGCGTAAATGAACAATGCTTTTTATATGGGGTTTTCATTTTAACACTTTTTTTTAGAACTACGTGATTATCTAGTTGCCTTGAATTTAGTCGTTTGTTGTATAAACTTCTGTACTGACAGTAAATTTGACAGAAGTGTCAGACATAGTGGAAAATATTTGTTACTTTAAAAAAAGACAAATTACTCAATGTTAAAATTAGTAATTTGAATAATTGTCTTCATTTTACTGTAAATATGAATTCATTGTGTATATATTTCTTTATGGAAAATTCATTTTTAAGTTTTTCAACCCCTTCAGAGCACATTTTTTTTATTTTTTCTTCATGTGCTCGTAGATAAACTTTTGTATGACACTTGTATCATAAATAAATATTATATATCTTTATCAGAGTAATAGGAACAAATTATCTGTTCCAGATAACATATTTTTGTTTGGATAATAATATATATATATACTTATTGAAAATGTTTATGTTACATTGATCCTTTAGATTAAATATAATATTTACAGGTAAATATATTGGATGGTGAAAACTATAATAAGTAGGCCCTATATATTCCAAACCAGACAGGGTGTCCCACGACGAGTTTAAACTATCTGTAGGGTCAATTCTATAAGAAGTGGTTAAAAATTAACGGTACGCCGTTAAATTTGACAAACTTTACGCTATTATAAATATTTTAATCTATACATAGTGAAGATTATGATTCAAATTTTAACATTTATGGTATCCAATGAAGAGTTTTTCGTTAATACTTTAAAACTTAATATGCATACAGACTAGCAAAAATGGGTTAGAAGATCGTCTTATTTTTAACTGTGCGTTAAAATTTTACATTTGCTTACAGAATTGCACCTTATATATGGCAAAATACTTATAGTTTAATCATGAAAATTTTCACGTTCCGGTTTTCGGATGCGATCTTTTCAACTAAAATATTTTCAAAGATGGCAGACTTCCGGTTCTACCGGAAGTCGACTGTAACTTTGTTATTTCGTATGGAACACCCTGTATATTAATATATTTTCGAAATTTACGTAAAATTTGAGTATACATTTGTCTGGAAACTTTTTTCGAAAAATGCATCTTTTTTGGGTTATTAATTTTTTTGTAAAAAATATGACGGTTGCAGACCCTCACAAATTATTTTTTTAAGAGGATAACCTTGAAGATATGAAAATGGTTTCTGTTCGGTTGCTTTGAGCAAGGTCAGACCTATTTGAATCTATTTTGCCAAATTTTTCATTTTATCAGGGTATGTATAGAAAGTGTTCAAAGTTTAACTTCATGAATATCAAATTTTTAATTTTTTTGAGTAGAACCACCTGGTTTTTTTCATTTCAATGCATTCAGGGGTAAAAAATAAGGCAAATTAATGTATACTTTCCTATACCTAAACCTTACCGTTATCCAAATATTAAATGTTTTCTGTAAATTTCTAGAGATGCAGGATATCTTATTGCAACTAAAGCACATAATATGTTCTTGTAACAACTTTTCCATATTTACCATTTATTAAAAGCAAATTTACATAATCTTTTTCATTTCTTAGTGCTTGTATCAACGGGTCAAAATAAAATTTAGACCACTCCGGCATCTCTAAAAATTTACAGAAAACATTCAATATATATGGTTATAAGGTTTAGGTATAGGAAAGTTCACATGAATTTGCCTTATTTTTTACCCCTGAATGCATTAAAATGGAAAAAAGGGTGGTTCTATTTAATAAAAATAAAGAAATTTGATATTCGAGAAGTTAAACTTTGAACACTTTTTATACACACCCTGTATAATATGAAAAAATTTGGCAACATGGATTCAAATAGGTCTGACCTTGCTCAAAGCAACCGAACAGAAACCAGGTATCTTCTTAAAAAAATAATTTGTAAGGGTCTGCAACTGTCATATTTTTTACAAAAAAATTAATAACCCAAAAAATATGCATTTTTCGAAAAAAGTTTTCAGACAAAAGTTCACTAAAATTTTACGTAAATTTCAAAAATCTATTGATATACAGGGTGTTCTATTCAAAATTACAAAGTTGTAGATGACTTCCGGTAGAACCGGAAGTCTGCCATCTTTGAAAATATTATCACCCGAACGCAGACATTTTCATGATTTTTTTTTGCCATATACAGATAGTTTTAACTGTATAGGGTGTCCCATAAAAACACCTAAATAAACAACTCAGAGCTTGAAGAAACCCATAACAAATTTGGAAAAGTGCTTATGTTTATATTTATGTATTGAAAAAATAATGTTAATGGAAAAAATCCAAGGAGACAAGCACATTAAAAAATTTACGTTCAATCAAACTGTTAATAATAAAAAGTCCCTTTCCTAATTATTATCAGTACACATTTAGCACTTGCCAAAATATAATTTTTGAGTCTCCCCTAATTTTCAAGATACCTTCAGACCATACAATTTGAAACACCCTACATTTTTTATTCCAGATTCAAATGGTGTACGTATTAGAATTGAGTGATATATCGGATCATCATCCTTTGATCGATCATGCGGAAGCCGAACATGTCACATCCCTTTTAACTACCGAACTTCTAGACAAGGTTAGTTCCGATTCGGAACCAACAGCAGCAGAATTAGATTCACTTTGTTCCGAAATACAATCGAAAGAATCAACAATCGATTGTATCGATGAGAATTGGTATGGTTGGGAGCCAATTCACTTCATAGCTCGAAAGGCTAACGTTGAAAATCTTCAAGTTATTCTAAAATACATTGACGAACAATCGGTGAATTCTTTAACTCATTTTTCTGAGAATGCGTTACACGTTCTTCTTCAGTATGAAAAATCCGTAACACCCTTCAGCGTTTCATTGCATAATGGTAGCGAATCCAAATCTATTTCTATCATTGGTCCTGAAAACCCTGCCATTGAACAATGCGCCAAGCTTCTTATAGAAAAAGGCATTGATGTAAACCACGCCAATTGCTGGAATGAAACACCTCTATGCCTAGCCATTAGATACAGATACACAAAGTTAATAGAGCGACTTCTCACTATAGATTACATAGACTTAGACAGCTTCAAAGAATGCGGAAAACCACTTAGACAATATTTGAAATGGAATCTTTATATCAGCTTACCACAGTCGTATACTGAAGAAGATGTTTCTACGATTAGATTTAATTTATTAAAGTCGGGTGATGAAAACAGTTTTTTAAACTACAAAATTGACAGTATTAGTGATACTGTTAACAGTTTCGATGGAGATAATGAAAATAACAGCAGTGGTACTATGCTACAATTCTGTATGACAAAAGGATATTTAGAATTTGTTCAAGATAAACGTTTTAGAGATAATAGACTGGTCAATTATGATATCAAGGATACGCCGTTGTTGTCCATATTCAAATCAAAAGGAATGTCAAGGTTATTATTTTATTTTATTATATCTTTTTTAATCACTTACCAGTCATTTTTAACAGCTTAGGTCACTAATAATTGCACTCAAGGACGTATCCAGGATTTATAACAGGGGGGTCAAACCATGGTCCATGGTCGTCTAAAATGTAAAATTTTAGGATGAAAAGAAAAGGTGAATGAATACAAAAATTTGAGATTTTAATTATACCTCAATTAAACTAATAACATTTTTCTTGGGTTTAAACTAAATTTATCCAAAACTTTCTGCACTATGCAGTCCTGTGAATCCAGTGAGTCTGTCTTCACCCATTGTACTCCTGAGCCACGTTTTTACCCTTCGTAGGGTACTGAACGATCCTTCCACAGTAGCAGTAGTGGATGGGAAAGCACTTAATATTAGCAGTGCATGTCTTGCTGCAGGGAAAAAAACATTAACTTCCTCCAAAAGTGCAGCCACTTCAATGTCCTTTAATTTGTCTTCTTCTCAATTCTTTTTTTTCCTCATATTGTACGACAAATCTAATTCTGCAGAGACATCACCCAACTTATAAAATTCCATGGAAGATTCTGCATTATTTTTGGAATCTTTTGAAGCCATTTTGAGCATGCTTAAAGGATGAAGATAAGTTAAAGCGAAAAAAAGTGTATTTTCGTTGGAGAATCTAACATCCAAAGACGTAGTTGGAGAATCAGTATAGGGGATGATTATTGACCGCTTCCAGTATTCAACTGCAGTCTCAGATGGTGAATTACTTCTGTGTACTTGCTTTTGAGTGGCTCTTGGTACTGACAACTCATCTCCTACTTTCTCTGCGATATCAAGTGATTTTTTAAATAAATCATAAGAAACATTTTCGACATCTTGTCGATCTTCTTTGATTACATCTAGAATATCATCAATATGTTCCTCCACCATAACCAAGTCCATACTTTTACCTTGTAAAACGTTTACAACGGAGTATTTTGCAATTATGTTTAAGCCTTCATATAGATGTTCTAGTGATTCAACAATGTCAGTGAAGCTTTTTGAAAATTTTTGTATGCTCTTATATTATTCCGACCATCTGGTCTCACAGAGCCTTGAGAGATTTGGAACCGATTTCCTACGGACTGGCGATTCACGAAAGAAGGTTATTGTATCTTTAACCGTTGCAATTGTGTTCCTTATTTCTGGTAGCTTGCTAGTATCATTGATCACAAGATTTAGTGTGTGGCTGGAGCAATGGAATTTTTAGTTTATCAAAATTTAAAAATTATTTAATTTATTTTTGCTTCCGGGGGGGTCAGTTGCTCCTTCCTGCCCTCCGCTGGCTACGCCCATGATTGCACTGACTTGTTTTGGGATGTGGTTGAAAAAGATACCAGCAGGGTTAAAGCAGTTTCCAGCATCAAAAGACATGTACGAGCTGAAAAAAGTCTGTGTCAAGAATGCAGAAAAAACCTTGTGCTTTTCCAATACCATCTGCAATATTATTGACTTCATCTACTGATGAATATTGTTCTCTGAAACCAAATTGATGATGTACTGTTATTTTTTCATTATCTAGTGTTATAAATTTCTTGAAAAAACTCTTCGACATTATAGGAAGCAAGGGAATCGATATGTAGGATGATACTTGGTGTTGCACTTTCCCAGGTTTAGGAATAACCATTTCTGCTACCTTTTACATTATTGGCAGTGGAATTTGAAAATTATTATCATATAGTATATGAGCTGAGAACCGAAGTTCCATAAAGCTCATATAACAAAAATGAAATGAAAAAGAGAAACAATACAAACAAAAATTAAAGTAAAAATTATCGCTATCGGTAGAACAAGCTATAAATAGGCGATAGCTCATTATAAAATTGAAAAATGGAGAGAAAACGAAAATAAATGAAAACCAAAAATAAAAACACATGTACAAAATTAAGAATTAAGAATGCTGAACAAATTGGTCTAACTGGTTTTTAAAAGCATTAACAGACGGTGCACAGACCACACTGCTAGGTAAATTAATCCAGAATGGAAATATTCTGTTGGAGAGAAAATTCTGTCTATTTTTAGTTTAAAACATTTCCTTCTTCAACTTATATGGATGCCCCCTTAATCGAATATCAGGATTTAAAGTAATAATGGGTGACATATTAACACCAAACATGTTAAATATAGCTCTCAATGTAACTATCAAGTCGCCACGTTGTCTGCGTTCACTAAAATACGTTTGTTCGGCTGAATCAAGACGCTGCTCATAGCTAGGTCGTATTCGGCCGTAAGGAAATTTTGTGGCTGACCTTTCCACATTTTCAAGTCTATTATGATCAAATGTTAAAACAGGACACCATACAGGTCCGCAGTTTTCCATAAGAGGACGAACGTAAGTCGTGTATAACTTGATAAATGTTGACGGTGACACTTTGCCAAAGGATCTATATATTGAAAATATTCGAGTTACTCTTCTTGCACACTGAGAGAATATGCTCAGACCAGGACAAGTCTTTGTTTATAATAACACCGAGGTCACATTGCGATGATACTGTCTTCAACACATGATTGTTCATGTAGTACGACAGATTCAGATTGTTTTTACCTATATGTAGAACGACACACTTATCCAAATTTAGCGGTAATAACCAGTCGGAACACCATTTATACACTGCACTTAAGTCTGATTGAAGATACAGGTGATTTGTTGTAGGGTTTGCATATATTTTAGCATCATCTGCGCAAAAAGAACATTTATTTGTTATATGCTTAGGGAGATCAGCTGTATATAACAGAAATAGCAATGGTCCCAGAACAGATTCTTCCGGAACTCCACTTAAAACAGGTTTCAGCGGAGAAAAAATGTTCTGTTGATGAAAACTGTTAACTAACCATAACCAACAGAATACCGATTACTGGAGCATTAAACTCTATAAACAAAAAGAGGTGTACATATTATACGAATTGCGTGAGCGGGGAACTGGGAGTGCACTTCCGGCTATTCTCGTGGTGCGTTCGTGAACGCTGGGGTGTACCTAAAATATACATACATCCCAATAAAATCTGTACAGTGCAATTATTCGTGATTTTTACTTTTGTATGACGTTTTTCACTCCAAAATTGTATTTTTGCAGGTGTATAATTTTTTTGTTGGACAATGGAGCCGATCCATCGATAACTTCAAGAAAATTTCGTACACCACTCCTACAATATTCGGCAACGAGAGGATATTATCCTTTCGTGGCTATTTTGTTGCAGCATAAAAACAGTAAAATAAATTCGAACGAAATATTCTTAGTTTTAGCTAAACTTCCACATTTACTAGTAGAAAAAAAAATTTCACAGAGTCGTTCAAAATTATTTTACATAAAATGCGTAATTTACTTACTATTAAATAGATTAGTTACTTTATGTAGACAAAATAAAGAGAAGCTCACTGCTAAGAAATTAGAAACGTTGAACAAGATACTACAAGAGTTGAATTTAGAAAATAACGACTCTTTACTGGACGATTCTGAGCTCATATGTCAAATATTACATTTAGGTGCCAGTTTGACAGCAAAAAGTATTAATCGAGATACCATGATCGTTCAGCGCTTGGACCAAGCCATTTTAAAAGCTCATTTTGACGATTGTATCCATGGTACAAGATTCAAATATGATAGTATTGTACAGGATGATAACAAAGTATATGATGAAAACAGAACTTTACACTTTCTAGTAAATGACAAGTTAAAAAGAAATTTGTTAGTCCATCCGTTGATAACGGAATTAATCAGACAAAAATGGACTAAGATGTGTATGGTTTTTTACGTTGATTTGTTGTTATATACAACGTTTTTGTTGAATATTTATGTTTATATGATTTATTTACATTTTAATCATACTTGTTCCTATATTAATATAATGTTTTACATTTTATTGATTGTACATATCGCAAAAGAGTCCATACAGCTTCTTTTATTGTACAGACTGAAATATTTTTTGGAAGCTTCTAATATTGTTGAAGTATCGACTTTAATTTGTTGTATTGTAACCATCCAATTTCCTAATGTTTATACTTCAGTCTTAGCTATACTTTTAGGGACATTGATATTGTTTATAATGCTGGGGCAACTTCCATTTTTTACAAAATATACAATTATATTTAGTTCTATTAAGTATTTCTTCCAATACACTGGATTTTACTTTGTTCAGTTTGTATCTTTCGCGCTAAGTTTTTATATAGTTTTTCCGTTTGCAGACTCCAGCGATAACCCCAAATGGGGCGATATATTTAAAAGCCTATTTTACACTCTAATACACTTTACAGGGGAATTTAATGATAGGGTCTTAGAGCCCACGGAATATCCAATTTTCGGAAGAATTACAATGACAGTGTTTATCTTTTGTATGACAATTATATTGAACAATTTATTAGTAGGTTTAATTGTCTCGGATATGGATAATATTCAGAAGAGCGGCAGGTTATATAAGCAAGTTAAATTGGCCAGTTTCATACAAAGTACGAATACTTTTGTTAAGCGATTACATAATTTTAAGCACTTACATTTTATCAAAAATATTTTAAAGCATGTTAATATTTTTAAAAAAGGACATGAAAAGGTTTTCAAAAATGTAGATATTAATAAGTTTAACGATGAAACTAAAAAGTATTTGAAAAATATTAGGAAAAATGGGGTTTTTGATAGACATATTTTAAGAGATTTGTATATATCTTTAACGAAATGAAATAACTTATTGTACTTTTACCATGTTGTATTAAAAACCTTGCAAAACTTGTTTTCTTCACATATTCAACTGTTGTACATGCCACCAAGGAGGTACAAATCCACTGACATAGCACTACATCAACTCCACCATGATTAGAGAAAGGATAACCCACTCCTCTTTTGTCACCAGTAAAGGACCAGCTAATTACATCAAAAAGGAACAGATACAAAACATTTGGGTATGCAGTCTTCATGGTCCAAGCTAAATTCAATCCCACTGCCAAAGATGGAATGTAAATGGTACTTTAGTTTGACAAGTTTATCTGAAGCTACGGGGCATCGGTAAGAGGCTTTGAAACATGGCGCATATTTGTCATAAACGTACAAATGACGTACGGTACCCATTTCACCAAGTAAAACTGACAATACAAAGGTCACTGACAATACCAACGACACTGGATAAATCAATATCAGTCAATTGAGGAAGTAAAAGGGAAGAACACACGCACGCGCTTGCCAATAAGAAGTCAGCTGGTCAGACCTTCCGATAAAAATCACCAATTCGGAGGGTGTGGTAATTATGGTTTTCGTACAACGCTGCCAGAGCTTGAAGAAGCCCATAGCAAATTTGGGAAAGTGCTCATCTTTTAATATTCATAAATTGAAAACATAATGTTAAAAGAAAAAATCCAATGAAACAAGCACATTGAAGAATTAACTATTGTTTATAATAAAAATTCATTTTCTAATCATTATCACTACATACTTTGCACTTTGGTTTTTTCATAGTTAACCGATGCAATATCAAATGTTTTAGACTGCATTCCTTTCACGGCTTCAGATAAACTTGCCAAAGTATAAATCCCGTCAGTACATGGATAAAGTAAGAGGCTTTTGATATCAGTACCTCCAAATATTGTAGCTTTCAACCGAAGGAGGAAGTTGCAGAAGCTAGGATCTCTCTTCCCTCATGATACTCACATTCAACTCGAAACTTACCTGGAACCAACAGCTGACAAACGTGAAGATGAAAGTCTGTCGAGTAGATGGGAAAATATTTGGACTAAGGCACATGATGTATTGGACTTACAACATTGTCGTGATGAGGTACAAAGACTTGCAAGCCATAATGTGGCGGGTTATGAACACAAGATTAAGCCTAGGAAGGCAAAAATGGGACTCCTGAGGAAACAAAAAAAATAAGATTGGGGAAATAATGGGAAATGAAACCAACAGACCATAACATTCCTAGATACTTTTTGAACATCAGCTTCGAGGAAATTATGAAAGATCTGAAGAGATGGGTTGATGACAATATTAAAGGCACACCTGGTGAGAGGATCTGGATCAATTGGTATAAAATGAATTTGATAATAAATGGAAAATAATCGTGTTTTTTTTGTAGACCTCAAAGATGTTTTGTAAAATTAAACTTCTGATGCAAGATACTAGAAACTAATGCTGTTAGTAATAAATAATTTTTGGCTCTCTCCAACTCTTTAGCATACCACCGATCTTTCAAAATCCCTTGAGATGTAAAGTTCGGCTAAACTTTCAAATTGTATATTAATTTCCGCCACGAATCGCCTTCGCCCTTAGGGTCTGCTCAAGGGTCCAACTTTAACCCTTTCGTGTACCCTCTCCTCTCAAGAAAATGCAGGATATTAAGATTTGCAGCTGTATATAACACGCGGGAGCTATGTTATAGCAAGTTACATTATTCTGAATTTCCATCTCACTCGAACAATATGATGATATTAATTTTAGAACTTTGTTGGCAATAAAAAGTTGTTCTCATCATTTGTAAATTTCGCAAATCGATTAAATTTTTTGTGGCTTTCAAATATATATATATGACTGTGTAAATCGAAAGGGAGGTCACTACTGACAGTCTTACGGTTAACAGAAAGCTACCTTTAGGGCGCGGAAATGGCAGGAGAAGACAATTAAAAAGACATTTATCACGTTAGTGAGCCCGAAGAGCGGAAAGAACAAACAAACCGCTAAAACAATAGAGTTTTGCTGAAAGACTGAGAAAAATCTAATCTCAGGAAATAAATCTGCTCTTCAATTAGTTTTTTTACAAAAATTTTTTTCTATTCTGTTGAATACTTGTAACAATTTGTTATTACATGATTTTCCTGTGCTAGTTTTCAAAGTAAAAAAAAATTCATTAATTAAATATCCGTTTCTACCGGATACATCAAATTCTATAGGAAGAGCGGAAGGGGTGAAGTAGGCTGCTGTCAGTGGTCGGTAGTCCGTCATTAAGCGTACAGAACATCGACTGCCCATTAACTCCGTATCGAGAATATCCCGCAGGACTCCAAAAGCAGGAAGTGACTCAAATCCGTTTGGATCCGCTTTCAGTCTATGCGGTCATCGCTTTGATATTGTAGTATTTAACTTCTTAAGCCCATTCTATACGTTGGTTGTATGATCCTTACTTTGTGATAATTATATAACACACCTATATACAGTGTGTCCCACGACGAGTTAAAACTATCTGTGTGGTGTAAATTTTCTTTTGACCTGTTGATACAAGCACTAAGAAATAAAAAAGATTATGTAAATTTGCTCTTAGTACATGGTAAATATGGCAAAGTTCTTACAAGAACATATGTGCTTTATTTGCAGTAAGATATCCTGCATCTCTCAAAATTTACAGAAAACATTCAATATCTGGATAACGGCAGGGTTTATTTATAGGAAAGTATACATGAATTTGCCTTATTTTTCACCTCTATATGCATTGAAATAGAATAAACTGGGTAGTTCTATTTAAAAAAATAAGGAAATTTGATATTTGTGAAGTTAAACTTTGAACACTTTCTATACACACCCTGTATAAAATGAAAGAATTTTCAACATAGATTCAAATAAGGTCTGACCTTGCTAAAAGCAACCGAACAGAAACCATTTTCATATCTTTAAGGGTATCCTGTTAAAAAAATAATTTGTAAGGGTCTGCAACCGTCAAATTTTTTACAAAATCATTAATAATTCAAAAATAAGCATTTTTCGAAAAAAAATTTCAGGCAAAAGTATACTAAAATTTTACGTAGATTTTAAAAATGTATCAATATACAGGGTGCTCTATTCAAAATAACAAAGTTACAGTCGAATTCCGGTAGAACCGGAATTCTGCCATCTTTGAAAATATTTTAGTCTAAAAGATCGCATCAGAAAACCGCAACGTGAAAATTTTCATGATTTTACTATTAGTATTTTGCCATATATAGATAGTTTCAACTCGTCGTGGGACACCCTGTATATATTCCACTCCCTCTTATTTCATAAGACTATTCTGGATACCGGATATAATCAATGGTAAGCTAATGCTGTTTTTGATAATCATTGTTTGGTTTTAGTTTATGACCCTGTAAAACTTTACAATAGTTTATTCTTCAGTAGGTACATATATTTTTATTATCCCGAATTGAATGGTCCAACTACTTTTAACGATCCCAGAAATCCTTCGGCAATGTGATCCTCGTCATTAGTAACATCCTTTGCAGTATTTCAATATTTCTAGAAAGTCTTTAATTTATGCATTTAGAATCTCTCTTCAATGTGTATTCGATAACTTACCACCCACACCAAAACAGGAAAATTAGTGAAGCATTCAAGCATTTCTGAAGCAAATAATAAGGAATACTCCTTAGGGTGGAAAAACCAAAACCCTAGACGTAGTACATTTAATTCTGAATGATATACTGCTCTCGGAAGCTCTTTCAAACCAGTGCAGTGTAGATTGCTGATTTTATTTAAAGACAAAAACAACGTATTAGTAACCAGAAACATTGAAAAAATATAAAAAGGTGAAACGTCAAATCCGCACGAAAACTTTCCCACTAGAATATTTGTATTGATTCACAATAACGATAAAGTGTTTATCAGAATTTTCAGGACTTACACTTGAAACTTATTTCCCTCCAAACTTCCTTAGATTTCCTTCCAGCATAGGATACGAGACTTCATGATACACCACTTTATTTTCTTCATCTTATTAATTTTCCAAGAGACCCTTCACAAGTTTCTTGACACTTCCTTACAATTTATATTCATTACAGCGCACAATCCTGTAGACCCTCTTTCGAGAAGCAAATAAAAGATACGTTTTACATATAGGATTCATAACAAGATAATTCTGCTTGTTCTAAAAATGAAAACTTCCAATCAAATTTTGAATATAAATTCATAAAATTCTCGAGATCTTGTTAATTGACAATTTATATGAATTGTATGCTTTAACTGTCTTCATTCCTCAGTCTCGCACTACAGTGCATTTCAGTTTTCCTTGGCCTTACATTTATTAGAGAAGGTGAAGTTACTAAATGAAAGTGTAGAAGCCTTTGTATCTGTTCATTTCTCTCTCTCTCTCTCTCTGTAAGCTTGGGAAAAACCCCAAGTATCTTTCAAGCGGAAATCCACGCCATAAGAAAGTGCGTCCAGTTCAATATTGATAAAAGATACAGAAGACAAAGGATTATCATAATGTCGGATAGTCAAGCAGACATTAAAGCACTGAGCTCTTGTGTAATCAGTTCCAAAATGGTGGGGCAATGCCTAGACAAACTCAATGAACTAGACGAGCATAATAACTAACCTTACTATGGATTCCAGGACACACTGGAATAGCAGATGAACTAGCAAAGAGGGGGACTGAAAAACCATTCTGGGGCCGTGAAGCCTTTCGCGAAATCAGCCCCAATATATGTTTGAAAGAAATAGGTAAAGCCGAGAAAAAGTGAAGATCTGATGACCATTGGAAAGATCTAGTAGGGCTTATACAATCAAAGACTTTTCTTGGAGAAACCTGTTGAGATCATAGGAATGCATAAGTCAACGTAAAACTGCGCTAAGAGTTTTAACAGGGATACTAACGGGACATTCTCCCCTGAATGGGCAACTGAAAAAGCTCAAAATAGTGGAGGAAGAAGAATGCAGATCTTGTGGCATGGAAGAAGAAATCTCCATCCACATACTTTCCAACTGTACAGCACTTCAGAATCCTAGAGCATAGCATCTGGGAGATTACTGGATAGAAGAGGAACATTTACCTTAGCTGAAGCATGCAGATATCCCAAAATTCTTCCGGGAAATAGGACTAAAGGAGCTACTACTAAGTAGAAGTAAGGGGGCACAATAGATCTTTTAGGTCTCAGTGAATGACGTCCCAAAATACATACATCTGTTCATTTTGAGATCTCATACTTCAATTACACTTATTCCATTTTGCACTGTATATAAAATTGTTAGTTGAGCTAGAATTTGTGGTAACTTTTCTGGAAGAGTTATCGTTATTTTAATAGTTTCGACAAATAGAATTAGTAGAGCAAGTTTCCTTCGCCATTAGTTATATATATAAAAAGTTTCCTCAGTTTCCAGCAAAACTTACAACAAACTGAGAGCAACAAAATGTGGAAAAGCGAGCCACCCGCAGCTTCACGTAGTTACATAATCTCGACTAGAGATTTTCATATTTCACACCGCAACATCATCCTCTGTCTGACGTAACATAACTTGCATCTAACTTCTCACAAGTATAATAAATTTACTTTAGCAATTCGGCGAGTGTGCTTTTGGTAGCGGTTAAGCTAAATGCTCTGAGCTGGAAAATTAAACTTGAAACAAACATCAAAACAAACGTCGCCACAAAAGTAAGTGAAACTCCTTCTGACAAACACAACGACATGAGCTTAAAACGTTAAAAAGAAGAACTCCTTGCAATAATAAACCAAGGACGAACAAAAGAAATACGTTCTCTGGAATTCTAATATAACCTACGACATATATTGAATCCAACTTTGAAATTATTTATTGCTTTTTAAAACATCGGGTCAACTAATAGTATCAGGATTTTTTTATTCCTGAATATTCAAATTCAATAAGCTAAAATAAGTTTTTTGTTGCTGTGTCTGTGAATAAAACGCTGTATTGCATTCGTGTTTCAGTTGCGTTTTCTCTACTTTCCATCTATTATTTATCCTTAATCGAAAAAATATGTTTTTGTTGACCTTAAAAATATACCAAAATAGCCTTGAACAGACAACGTGTTATATCGTGGATAGTACTAAAGTATCACCAAGATTTAGCTAACTCCTCAGCAGATAACAATATTATCCTTAGGTGGGTTAAAGGGCACGACAGGAGTAAAGGTAATCGCATTGCCGATTCTCTAGCTAGGGAAGCGGATGGACTGAAAATTTCAGGACCCAGTGACACCTACGGTCTAACGACTTCGACAATTGCGGAACTAGCCAAACGTTACACCCATGCTCAATCCCTTAAGAGATGGGATGGAATCAAAGGATGCAGGCTTGTCAGGACCATCCTAGGCGACCCTGGGAAGCTGGAAAAAATATTTGGCGATTACCAGGAAAAACCTACGTTTAACAGTAGGATTTCTGACTGGTCACTGTCAACTAGGGAAACACCTCCATACGATGGGGCTAGTAGACACATCTCTATGCAGGATGTGTGAACAGGAAAATGAAACGGTCAGGCATGTCTTATGCGAGTGTCCGGAGTTATCATCAATAAGAGAGTGTGTGTTCGGTGAGTCTTGGCCTACACCTGCTGATATGAAGGAGATGTCTCCTAGTGACCAGTCCACCTTCCTGGGAAGGACAGGATGGACGATGACCTAGGAGGACCACTCCTCGGGAGGCTGTACAATGGGTCATATGTGGCCTAAGTGCTGTGAGCCTACACTCCCCCTGCCTACTCTACAAATACAGAGAGTTACAGATCCCAAAATAGCATTTTAGGCATTTAATAAAAATTTCCCAATCCTTGCTCTACATTTCAATGATTAAATAACTTGAATTAATTCTCCCAGCTAACAATAAAAGCAATAACTTCTTGATTACCAAATCCAAACAAACTTGCTGTTTACATTGAAAATTTAGCAGTCAAACTCACAAAGCTTGTAACAAAATTAGATAAAACTCCTCGCGACTTGCTATTACAGCAAATAAAATTATATCTTTGGTGCGTATAGAAATCCTTATCCTAATACCCGAGTTTTATTAGTAATACAATAAATCCTTGAATACAGATCAGATAAAAGATTGTTTTCCATACTTTCCAACAGAAATGCACACGATTCAAAGGCGTATATATAGGGAGGAAGTAGGGATAAAATTAATTTCTTTCAATGACAATACAGAATCCAAGGAAATAAGGAGATTATTCAACAAAAGTACTAGATTTATTTAAACTGAGCTAAATTCCTCCAAGAAATAGGCCTTAGGGATCTAACAATCTCCTAGACTCTCCTAAAGAATTAAGAAGAGCAAGGGGCACTATTGTCCATTTTTTTATATCTGAGTAGCCAAACGATATTTCGGCTTACCACTAATCACTAACTCCTGTTCCATAGAGTAACTCTTTTTCAAAATTCCTCAAGGTTTATACTTAAATTGTAGTTTACTATGAATTCCAGGACATACTGGAATAGAAGGAAATGAAATAGCAGATGAACTAGCAAATAGGGTGACTAAAATACCTTCCTGGGGGCCTGAACCCTTTTGCGGAATCAGCCCCAATGTAATATTGGAAGAAATAGGTAAAGTCGAGAAAAAGAGAAGATCTGACCATTGGAAAGATCTAGTAGGGCTTATACAATCAAAGACTCTTTTGGTTGACTACAACTTGTTGAGATCAAATGAATGCATAAGTCAAAGTAGAACTGCGCTAAGAGTTTTAACATGGATCCTAACGGAACATTGTCACCCCTACTACCAGGAAAAAAATTTTTTTTTTTTTACAAAAAAAAATTTTTTATAAATGCAAAACATAAAAATTTCATGATGCTGAATGAAAAGAAAATTATATAACACATAACAACTATTACCATGTGTTATCAGAAGAGAGTGAAACACTGATTAAAAAAAAAACCTTTTCAAATTGAAGAAGGAAAAAGGAACAATTTTAAGAACCAAATAATTAATTAATAAAAAAAAGAAAGATACATAAAACTTTGAATGGTAAATTTTGAGAAGAAAGGAATAAGTACCAGGTACCCACATACAAATCAATAAGAAAATTGAATATTTAAGGTAATTAATTCAACCTTTGATTTGATGATAGATCACTGTATCTGTGAGTTCTCAAAGATAATGTCACGAGATAAGATACGATAAAAAAAAATATGAGACTTCCCACCAGATACATTGATTATCATCCATAAAAATTATATGGTTATCATAGGTGTTATAATATTCAATATACGTCCGTCTTTTCTTACTATAAAAAAAAATTTATCCAATAAATTTAACCCCATAAAAAATTACGCAATAAGGGGTGCAATAAAATATAGACAAATTGAATCCATGTCTATAAGTGAAATATCTAAATCAATCATTCGGAATGATTATAGATAGAGATGGGTAATGAACTAGTAGATACAAAAAAAAAAATGAAGTAGAGAAGATATTAGGTAAGGTAATGAATGTAGATAAGCAAAAATAATTTTTGTAATGTAAGTTGATATCTCGAGCATGTAGATAAAAATGTTTAAAACAATTAAAATACTAAAAGTTTTCAACAAAGAGGTAATGAAAATTTTAAGATAATTGAGAAAATTGAAATTTCAAACCTTTAAGATAATAAAATTTCAAGATAGTTAAGATAATAAAAAAATTTGATAACTAAGATAATGAATTAAGTTAATAACTTTCGATATCCCATGATATATCAGCAAATATTTAAATATTTAAACTAATTGCAAAGTCAAATTGCCAATGGTCTTCCAAAAAAAAATTTTATATACCCTTACGGTATATAAATACAGACAAGACATTATTTGTCTGCAAAGATAAGATAAAGATAAGTACTATAAAATATATTATAGTACAGTAGACAAGTTTCATCCCTTGTCCACTTAGATACGATAAGATACGATAATTAAGGTAAATTAAGGTAAGCTACGATAATTAAGATAAGATAATGAAGATTAAATATCACCCTTAAGAATACTTAGGGTATATCCGACAATTTCTTCAAATCAAGAAGACCCAATATTTTATAACCTTTATGTTTGTGCACCAACAGGTTTATTAAACTTAATTTAATTTGACTATGCATTTTAAATTTACAAAATTATAATATTTATTGAATATTTGAAAATTTTCTAAAAATTTCCAACGGATTTTCTATTATAATTCTCAGATTAGAATTCCATCCGGCCAGGAAGATAATTATTACTTTACTTTTTATCCTAGAACACGAATTCTATTTTACTAATCAGTAGGGAAAGAAAGTTAAGTCATTATCAAATTTATAGTCAGAGAAAAAGAAAATCTCTACGATAAGAGAGATAAAAAAAAATATTCGAGACACCAACACACATCACAAGAAAAAACGTACCTAAGACAAAAATAAACTAGTGAAAAGCTAAGTCAAACATAGTGATAAAAAAAATAATCCAAAGATTAGAAAAAAAAGACAAAATTTCGACAAATCTGACTAAGAGAGAAGAGAGACAAATATTGAAAGAGTGACTGTCAAAAATTCTCACTGGAAAGTTAGATGATATTTTTTCTAAGTTCTACCAGGGAGGTTGCCAGTTAGCATCCACAGTAGCCATTGGTCATCGCGCAAGCAAAACATTAAAAAAAAAATCATCACACAAACACAGCAAATATTTTGACAGTGCTAGCGATATGACACAAAGCAACTACCTAAGATGTTAAACATCTCAACGAGATAGATAAAATTGAATATGGTTTTATTGTCGAAAAACTGAATCAAAGATAAGCAAATGAAATTTTAAGATAAAGAATTTACGAAAAAAATTAGTTCTATCATCAACTAATGTAGAGAAATATGCCACGATAAAATAATGTTTTTGTATGTATCATTTAGTACTAAGGTAAAGATAATTTTTCGTTATTTCGCTGTGCAAAAAAAAAACAATGTGTTATTTGTACTCGTATCAAAAGATAAAAGGACTAAGATAAATCATACATTGAGAATAGAAGTGCTACCAAGCAAACAAAGATAATTTCTCAATATACTATCGATAAGGGAATGCTACAACCATATCCGAATCCAAATTTTGCATGAAGCAGGAAGTTCAGGAAATGTTTGTGCATAAAATTTTGTTCCAAAAGATTCTAGACTCCAAGGTGCATAAAGCTAGATATGTCCAGAAAATTTAAAACATTCACGGAAAGTTGTTCTCAATAGAACAGCGTTTTTGGTATCTCAAATACTCAAAAACACAAAAAGATACGATAAGACACAAAAATACTTCACGAATTGTTTATTGCACAACAAAACGTCAAAAAAATGATAGATACTAAAAAAATATGTAAGTACTTATGATACATACTCTAAAGATATAGAAAAGGCAAAAATATTTCCGAAAAAAAAATATGCATGTACGCCACTGCATACTCAAGATATTTTGATTTTAAATCTTTAATCAAAAGTAAGGCAATTATTTCCGATAACAACTAATTCGATAAATTTACTAATAGGAGATAATGAGAATTAAGTTAAAAATATATTAATGCAAAAAAAAACTGGAAGCAAGTCCACAGCAAACTATTTAAAAGTATGTTTCGACTGAAGGTCACTGAACGATAACGATGAACAGGTAATTAACTAAAAAATAATTGAATTGACTAATTCATGAATATACGAATCCTTAAGCTTTTCACTATGTTATTGATACAAGTAAATTTTCAGATAAAGAAAGAGATATTTACTATATATAGTTACGATACGTGAAGATATAAGATAATGAAAATACATAGATATAAGATATTGTTAAAACGATAATAAAATATTAAAAACTCAACTGTGAACGATATGATACGATAAGTGAACGATTTAAAGATAGATAATACGATAAATGAAAGATATGTACGACGATAATAAGATACTTGCTTCAACTATACTGTCCAAACTTCCAAGTTTCAAGATTTATTGATGAGAGAGACGATGCGCAAAACAGCCACACACGTTCGGGTGCCAATTTTGTTACCTATTATTTATTTAAAATAATAAGGCAAGATAAATTGCAACGGCGACTCAATGTGGAGAGCACCTCAGGTGTGAATTCGGAGACCAAACTAATATTAATTCAGGGAGTAGTCTTACCGGTTCGCGGGTAATCCTACTTTATTTAAGTTATTGAAGTTGTATTGAAGTTAATGAGATAATAAATGAAGTTAAGAAACCAAATGAATTTAATAAGTTAATAAATCAAGTTAAATGTAATTAAAGTTAATCAACAAAGGTAAGTGGGCGCCACCCTGAATAATATTAGTCGACTTGTTTTTCACCTCACCACTCTCTATCAACAAACCTGGAAATGTTGGAAGGGAAGGAATATGAACAACGTTGTTAAATTTACAAGTTGTATAATGATTAAAAAAAAATATCACAGGAAAATATGTGTTGAAGCACGTTGAAGCACGTTGGTTTTAAAATTAGTTCACCACTGGTTACTTCCCTTGAATTTCCACGTGTCTGATGGCAGGTACAAAGTTCCAGACTGTTTGTGGTCTCAGGTATGTCTCAGGTAACTCAGGCAAGTCCAGGTACTTAGTAAGTCTCAGGTAACTCAGGTAATTTCAGGTACTCAGTAAGTAGGTACTCAGTAAGTGCATTCACATTGAATGCACTTTAGGAAAATAAAGTTTGAGGTAAATCTCTCAAAATAAATTTAAAATTCAACCTTATTGTTTCATGGTTCACAGGAGAAAAGGACTGGCTACTCGCCGTCCGGTAGATATTTAAATATTACAATGATAGTGGTCAAATATAACGTTACAGCCTGAATGGGCACCTGAAAAAGCTCAAAATAGTGGAGGAAGAAGAATACAGATTTTGTGACATGGAAGTAGAAACCTCCATCCACATACTATCCAACTGCACAGCACTTCAGAATCCTAGAGCACAGCACCTGGAGATTACTGGATTGAAGAGGAACATTTACCTAAGTTGAACCTGCAGACATCCTAAAATTCCTCTGGGAAATAGGACTAAGGAAACTACTAGTTTCTGAGACTCTCCGCAGAAACTAAGTAGAAGTAAGTGGGCACAATAGATCTTTTAGGTCTCAGTGAATGTCACACCAAAATAATAAATACCTACATCCATATCATTGTAGTTTCGCTGCAGGCTTCTCGGCAGTGTGGTCCTAGTGGTCACCCATGCAAGTACTAAGCTATTTCCACACTGCTTCACAGTGGTTATCGTATCAGAGACGCCCAGCTCTGTAACCATAATAGGCTTAGACTGTCTATTTATAGAGACAAACAAATCCCTAAGTTACAACTCGTGAAAATGGAATTCAAAACCTGATATCAGATTTCGTGTCTTACAGAGAATGTTTATTGAAGTCGAGGGCCTAAACATAATTTATTCATGTGATACTCTTCGGGGCTAATGAGAAAATGGCAATTTGCTGCTCGTAATAGGGAGAAATTAAAGTAATATGACAAATACTTGGTGACATTCAAATTAAACTTGAATATGCTACCACAAAGTTGTACTATAAACTGATATATAACATGTAAGAGGAAATGTCATCATACTTGTCTCTATTGTTCTATGTTAGACTGCGTATATTTCGAGGTGTAAAATGATAATCTTGGAGAATGGCAGTCGCGTTACTAGTTACAAGCTACTAGATATATTTTAAAATTATTAATAGCTGAATGTTCTATTTGTTATTTTGCTGTATTACTCTGTGGGCTGGAGAACTTTTTTTAATCGAAAATATTTTTTTTGTTTTTTGGTCCATTTATTTTCTTTTCGCAGGACTAATAACCTAATATGTCCTCAACATGACTGTAAATTTGGAAGCAAAAATAATATACAGGGTCAGACTTATAAAAAAAATTATATAACAGTGTATTTGAGTCCGTTGCAAATGAAAACTGTCTTAGCTAAAATTGTAGTAATATGCATCCAGAACACTTCAGTAGAAGAGACATTTTTCGAAATTACCGGATTCGCGAAATACCATTTTTTTATTAAATAACATTTTGTAACATGCTGTTCAGCTGTTACGTTTTTCGTCTAAAAAACTATTTCATTTAGTGAATTTTTTGGCTGATTAGTCACTTCCTCCCAAATTTCTACTAAATTTCTAATCATGCCGTTTCATTGTCGCATTAGCCACTCCGAAATAAAACATTTGATCAAATTCCCCTTCCATTTATGTCTGTCGATGTTCGAAATTTCTATTTTTCGAGTGGACTCTTTCTTTTCCTCTATCTGCCACAGAAGGCAACAGTAATTATATTTCATTTTTAATTTTGGTGAAAATTTCTATTGTCTGGTTGGTAAGTTAATTATTGTATTTTCCCTAGGTTATTTTTTAGTGCTTACAGCTATCTATTTTTTATTGCTTATTTGCTGTTTTGCATTTTTTGTGTATTTGAGAAACAAAACGAATAGAATAAAACAGATCACTGTTAAGTTGTATTTTAGCACGT
>CAJUYI010003490.1:0-23083 GCA_910591695.1 Galerucella pusilla | reverse complement strand
ACTAGTCAGTGCGATATATGTCACTTTCCTATGTGGTCGTAGGAAATGGTTATTTTCCTTACAACTTTCAAAACTAAAATGCGTGCGAGAAAATGGTTTGAAACGCACGGTAGTGGAAAATAGTATATTACACACCGAGGTGGTAAGAGTTTCATTACTTTCGAGAGATCAGTTAGCTATTATCTCGAGACAGGAATGAAACTTCCTACCGAGGTTTGTATACTATTTAATTCGCAACCATAATATCCCGATCAAAATTAATGAATCTTCATTCCGTCCTGAGCACACCTAAAATATTACGTTCCACATCTGTCACCAATATAAATAAATGTCAAATAAAGTCTGATGGATATTAAGTTCGCGAATAATAAATTAAGAAAAATGCCTGGAAGTCAGGGCGGGAAGTGAAGGTGTGTAATATGACACTTTCCATCCTTCAATGACGTTAATAACGAAAGTATTACATATATGGTTGTGATAATAGTTATTTAACCAACAAGTGTATTAATGAGGGTCATTAACAATCGAGATAATTTAACGAACGAGCAGAGCGAGTGCGTTAATGTTCGTTTGTTCGTTAGTGACAAATAATGACATTGAAATGTCACATAAATGGTCGCTGGTTCAAATGTCACTGTTTTCGTTTTTGCTTAAATTCTTTTTTGGATGTCTTCACACTAATAATGATTATAATTTTGTGAAATAATCAAATAAAACGATAGGTAAGTCAAAAACTGGAAGTATTCTATACTAGAATTCATTTTTTGTAGACGTCATTGTATATTTGGTTGCCTACACCACAGATGTGCTTTGGTTTGCCTGCAGAAAATCGTTGAGTAATGTAGGTAAATCATGCATTAATGGGGGTCATTAATGTATGATTTTATCTAATTTTGAGAACGTTATTGGCATATGTTGATACAAGGTCGACGGAAAAGTATTTAAATCAATCATTATTAACTTATATCTCTAAGGGCTGGTTTATCAATGTCCGGTTGAATCTGTCAGCTACGTAGCCCTAGCCGCCAGTCAAAGTCTCTGTTACAATAGAAAGCGTTTATCAATGCACCACATAACCGACAGCTAGCTAACTGGAGGCTAAGTGTAAATGAGCATTTGACAACCTTGTTCGGGTTATGAACGTGAGTGTAATGTTGTCAGAGTGTGAATTTCTCATTTTAATTTGGTGTAAGGAGGATCACCCGTTACATGAAATATACATATTATTAATTTTATTCGCATATTTTGTTATAACAAACTAAATCGAGAATATAGAGGTGAAAGTTATTATTTTTCTATTTCACCGTGAGCTTACTCTGACAACATAGTGGAAAATTTCACTTGTCAGTGTCAAAATTGTGGTACTGTTATTATTATTTCGTCTATGTTGTGCTTTGTTGAGCTATTTTCATTTGAGGATGTCCACAAAACAAAAAAGATTTCCCAATTTCACGGAGTCAGAGCGACAATTCGGTACTTATAAAATTTGTTGGAGTATCATGAGAACACTGGGTTTAGATAATCGAAACCGAGTAATAAACTCGACATCATCGAGCTCTTCAAAGGGATTTATCCGTTCTTCAACAGTATATGGTCGTCTTTCGTACTCTACAAATTCCAATATTCCGCCAATCTCCAAGCTCTTCATCGAAAAGGTCGTCAAGTTCCTCAAGATACATTGACAATAACAATGAAATAAAATACAAACAGAACCTAGATGCTACTGTTCTACTATGAAAGAATCAAATAAGCTTCTCGATTTCACCCTAAACGACAATAACACAATCAAATTTAAAGTTGAAATAATCTTTGTTGCAAAATGTAAGCAAACATGAAAAAATCATGACACAGTTTTCAGTTAGAATCTATCCACCACTTTCTCGAATTTAACTGTATGTTCTATGGTTAACATCAACCTGATAGTGGCAGCTAGGATAGCCGAAAGTTTGTCTGCCAAGTAATACAAAACAGGCAGTTGATGAACACTTTGACCAACAGCTAAGATTTAGCCGAAGGCTACAATATTTAACCGAGCATTTATAAACCCGCCCTTATTGTCTTGTGTTTAAAACATAATCGTCATTCAAATATTTGGTTCACTTTGAAAAATAGTATATTAAAGTATAAGTGGATATTGAGGTTTTAAAAACACGCGCGATTTTTCGAGCACGACGGCGAAGCATCCGATTTGAAAAATCGAAATATTAATATCTCAAACAATACCAACTGTACTTTCCATTTTCATTTATAAAATTGAAATTGTTAAATATTGTTCGAATGAAGGTTTTGACTGTCAGATCAATAATGAAGTAATTGTCATTTTTGGACCTCGTTTCTCGAGTTGTTGACGTTGCCATGGTAACTACAAAAAACGCGCGTGTTTTAAAGTTCGATTTAAACAAGCCGAGGCATGCTTCAAATAGGTAAAAAGGTTCACCAATAAAAAAAAATAGTTCGTTTGAATATATTGACGGAGACTGGAGACCGCACAGGTGCTATGAAACTACCATCTGCTGGAGTTTTGAAAAGTAGTAGGAGGGATTATGGGGAGATGTGAAGATCACTGTGAGGTATGCTAAGTTGTCAGCCGCTTAATTGGACAGAGATTATACTTTTGTCAATCAAGAATTCTACAAAATATACAATATCGTATAAGATAAAAAATATTACTGTTTGAGAATAGACTCCCAGGTGGTTGCTGACGCTCTCAAATGTTTTATTATTTTTCCAAAAGCTCTTCAGTCGTATATTGGATGTGAAAGCTGAGAGCCAAGTCCAAAACGTTAAATAATAAACTTGAAATGATATGTTAAACAAACGCAACATTTTCCCGTTAGTGTGTATTTTTACTCAAAGACCAAGTAAAATAAACACCGTTTAATTAATTCAAATTTGTGCTTTGCTTCTATCAAAGGAATATCTCTGCTCTTAATTAAAATTACCTTTACCTGAAAATTGGATTATGTAATATGGGTATTATACCTCTACACTGAATTCGTTTACTAACAAAATATTTAAACGGAATTCGACACCGATGTTTTCTTGTTTGTTTCTATCAAAACTTCACTATTATATCTTCACCCGCTTGTAGTTGTGGGAAGAATTTCGTCGTAACACCTTCTTTACAAAGGTAATTAATATTATTCAGCAAGAGAGAGGGTTATAGAGAAAGAGAGATTTAGCAGTGTGTCTTAGCAAGCAAATTCCCAGCCTAGAATAGAATAGATTAAGACACATTCTATTAAGGAAAACCCTTCGTACCGTCCATACAATACGGTTACCCATTTCTCCTTTTCTTCAGTGGCGGCGTATATAATACATTGGGGTGTTTCATTTTAAGGCGATATGTTTTTTCAGTCCCTTTTTAATATATAAATCTCATATAGAGCTTCACACAGTAATTTATTTAAATCTTCTGTTTATTTCCGTCATTTCTTCTTTTTTGAAATGATCGAAGTTCTGGATCCTTGGAAATATCTCTGTTTCCCTTCATGAAAAGGGTGGACTTAAGCATGAAATATTCACACCGTAAGCTTGATGGAGGAAGCTGTATGAGGAAGCACCTCTACAATCTAGGAGTAGAGGAAAGTTCCCTATGTAGGGGTTGCGACATGGCTGATGAAACGTCAGTTCATGTTCTCTTAGAGTGTCCACCCTTGGCTGTATTACGCAGGCGAATCTTCGGAGTCACTGTCATGGCTCCTGGAGACACAAGCAGGCATCCACTGAAAAAGGTTGCGGCCTTTATTGAAGGGCTCGGCTTCATGGATGACTAGGTAGCAGGATTGGCACAATGGGCCCGCCAGTGGCCTCAGTGTCGGAGCCTTGGCTTGAGTTGTCCAGGACAGGGCTCGCCTGCACATTTAGTAGTAGTAGTAGTAGTAGTTGATGGAGCAGATTTTTTCTGGAACTGCAGTACCAGTATTCGTTTGGAACCATCTCTTGAAGTATTGCTTCATAACTCTTTCTTGATTTTTCTGGCAGTAGCGACAGACAAGCGACATTTGCTGATTCTTTTATACTCACTTCGTTGTTATACAATATATATAATCATATACCCTTATACCCTAAGGTGTCGGGTTTGCATTTAATTCTCATATATAAATTCTTTACATTCTTTCCTGTTTCTTGCCAATGTTCTTGCCTCTTCCCATGATTTACCTCTCTCTCTTAGTATATTACCCACTATTGTATTCCATGTTTGTTTTGGTCTTTCTTTTTTCTTTTTATTTGTATTTTTGCCACATATGTCCTTTTAACTTGTCTATTGTTATTCATTCTCTGAATATGTCCCCGCCAGCTGAGTTGTCTTTGTTCTATAAATTTTAGTACGGGCTGGACACCTAATTCCTCTCTTATTTTTGTGTTTCTAATTTTGTCCATTCTTGTTGTTCCAAATGTTCTTCGCAAGTATTTCATTTCTGCTACCTGTATTTTGCTTTTTTGTTTACTTGTAAGAGTCCAAGATTCGCATCCATAAGTTAAAACTGGTCGATATATTGTATTATACACTTTTACTTTTGTCTCTTTGGTGATTTCTATTTTGTTTAGAAATTTTTGGTTTATGGCCTAGTATAGCTTAATTGTTTTCTCTATTCTTTCATTTATCTCTGCATCTTGTTTTCCTGTTTCGTCAAAAGTTATTCCTAAGTATGAATTCTTTTACTTGTTCTATTTGTACATTATCTATTTTAATTTCTGTGTTGATCTTCTGATTTCCTATTACGAGTATTTTGGTTTTATTTTTATTGATTTTCCTTCCTTCTTCTTCCATAACATTTTTCCATATGTTCAAGTTTTCTTGTAATCGGTTTTCACTTCCTGCTATTAGCACCACATCATCTGCAAAAACTCCTTCGGCTATCTCTACTCTTTCTAAATTTTCATACCCAACGAACATTTTCTTCACCTTCTGTTCGCTTTTTTAAATAATACTGTCCATATGTATATTAAATAGTGTTGGGCTCAGTCCCCCTCCTTGT
Organism: Galerucella pusilla; assembly: GCA_910591695.1. Taxonomy (NCBI): domain Eukaryota; kingdom Metazoa; phylum Arthropoda; class Insecta; order Coleoptera; family Chrysomelidae; genus Galerucella; species Galerucella pusilla. The sequence goes on along the minus strand of CAJUYI010003490.1, from coordinate 18,101 downwards.
CTTAATCATTTGTTGGTTCTAAATCCTGTTGATTTTATGTTGTTTTTTATGATAAAATTTGTGTTTGTTCCGTATATATCTTGACTAATTCCAATTATTTTTTCGTGTATTCCCTTTTCTTCCAGCCTTTCTTCCCCTAGGTACAGTATCAAACGCTTTTTCGAGATCTATGAACGATAGATATATGTGTTTCTATTTTCTGATTATCTCTTCTCTTCTAATTGTTTTATTGTGAATATGTGATCCTGCGTACCTACTTCTTCCTGGTCTGAATCCACTTTGTGCCTCTGAAAGCTGATTTTCTAGAGTTGGTTTATACAAATCAATACCTAATTTCAGTAATCTGGCAGCTTGATGTTGATAAAATACAATGCTTATAACGCTTTAGAAACCGGTCAAAGTTATCCATAATTTTATACGGAAATTATCGAATTGAATAAAGAATCTATTCCACGGGGGCGAGGAAAAATCTTGTAGACTAGCCTCGAACTTTATTGCCAACCCCCGCTATAGCTCAGACGTAAAATCGTTCTTGACAAGTAAATGTTACTAAAATCCTTTAAAGTATGAATAACTATTCAAAGTTCGCCTAAAAGATAGGACACATATTGTTATTGTGATAGTTTAGTGTGACATTTTATCAATTTGACTACAATTAAAGCAGTTCCAACCAAAAACCTCTTATTGAATAGTTTTAAACAAGCTGCTCTCTCAGATTATCGTTACAGCTTAAGAAACGACACTGTTTTCTCGGTATTCAACGGATTAATTGTAATGTTTACCAACTGCATAGTACGCCATTGTTAAATTCCGCTACTATCTATTACCGGTTGCCTTTGTCAGCTTTAATACCTCCTTAACGCCAAGCAATGTGGTTTACTTTTATTCACTGGCATTTCTCTGTTTATGTTCGAGTTCGTTTTTGTTCTAGAACGTCGAGTTTTCTACTCACATTGTTCTTTCCAGTATCCATTTTAATAATGCTGCCCATACGAAGTAATACGTTTCAAATGGAATTATGACATTGTTCCTTTATCATGCTGAATTGTCTTAGCATAAAAGTGTGCATAAGCGAGTGAAAGCCGAAGTCTTGTAAAAAGAATGAAACCGAGCCGGCTGCGAAGACAATGAGTCTGAGTTTGTCAATGTAGCGAAATTATTATTCTTTTCGCATTTGGACTGATAATGCTTTATTCTCTCACTCAAAACGCCGGCTCATATTCAAAATATTCTTTAGCATCATTAACAAAACGTATAAGTAGGTCAAAAATAAACTTTTCGTTTTTTGCCAGAAGTGAACATAAATTAACAGGCATGGGAAAGTTGTAGGCTATGAGAGAATTATAAAGTTCTGTTCTTCCTGTCAGTCGATCCTTACATGCAAAAAAAAAGTATGATTGAGATCAGCTATTGATGTATTATCGCAGGTACTAAAAGGTGTGTTGAAAATACCTATTTTGTGTAGATGAGCCCGAAAACGTCCATGATTCACTTTTAAACGTGTGAGAATTCCCTGATGTCTTTTGCTATAATCTAAGTTTAAGAGGTTACTTTTACTGGGAAGTTGCGGATATAAATGGAAATACTGATTGCTGTTTGTTTTTGCAATATTTTGATAATAGTTTTTCCAACGTGTGTGGGATAATTCTTTGTGGCTATTTATTAAGTCCGAAAATGATTGGGTTTTAGTTAACTTAGATATTTCACATGCCGCTTTTGCTTCGTAGTCCACTCTTTCATTTCCATCTATCCCGCAATGTCCTTTCACCCAGATAAGATGAATTTTCTTCCCACTATTTTTTAAGTCATATAGTAACCGCTTAATTTCAAAAATAAGATGTTGCCTGAAACATTTTGATGGAGAACTCTCTATTGCTTGCAAAACAGATTTAGAATCCGACATGATGGCCACGTTTTGAAATGAATTCAAACTACACCAGTGTAAAGCTTCTCTCACAGCTAGTGCTTCAGCTGTATATACTGAAAAATTATCTGAAGTCATCAAAATCAATTTCAATTATTATAATATGCAGTAAAAAATTTAAGCAGTTTCTTAGACGCTGCTATTGAATCGATGAATATTTTTGTTGTTCATGAGTTTTTTGAGCCTATAGTAGTGCATTGTCAGGAGCCCTACCAATCCTAGATGTCAGTATATCGTAGCAATGTTTATTCGATGGACTGTTTGGCCTGCCGCATTCCAGATGCGTTCTTCCAACATTCTTGAGACTGATTTCTTGTCCAAGTATTGTTGATTATTTTTGGGGCTCTTTCTCTGTACCACAGAAAGGTTTTGGACCAATGGAAACAGGTCGTGCTCTTTCTCGTGCTGGTGATCTAAGTGGCCTGCTTGCCACCAGTTATATATGGCTTATAAAATTTATTCCAGTAAATAAAGGAAAAAAGTTAACATTAATTACGCCCTATTTTCATCTTCCGGCTGGAAAATGCATTTGGTACCTCATTAAACATGAGACAAAGTTTTGCATGAAAACGCGTGGGAGGGCGGAGAAAATGGCCCCAAAAGACCAGAAAAATAGGTTTTCAGTCAATATCTCCTAAAATATGGCAGTTAGAGATTTTTGGTTCGGGTAAAAATTAAAGTTCAGTTAATTTTCTACAAAAATGGTCCTCATGATTTTTCTCGAAAATTTGACCGGTTTCGAGAAAAACGGCACCAAGCGCACCTCGAATAATGAGCTTCTGTACTGTATGCCGGAGAGCACAGTCCGTGTATTTACACATCAGCAGGGGGACAAATTATTTAATAACTTTGTGAAAAATGCATATTTTCTCATAACTCAAAATTCATGTGAAAGAGAAATTCTGCTGCTATCATACCCTGTGAATTGAGTCACGCTTGACTCTTTTGGCCATATCGGAACACGGGTCAAACTTTCTGCTCCCGGGCAATTTTTACCTCGCCAGGAATTTGTTCCTATTTTTTCTGTATTGCACTAATTTACTCAAAATTCTCTCGATTATGGGTCCTCATGAGGTCCTTTGTCATCCCTGAAATTTGTATACCCTAATTTTTTTTTAATTTTCATTCAATCGTTGTTTATTGAATCCCAAATTTTTGCTGTTTTTGGATCGCGGGGAAATTTTGTGAACAACCATCAATTACAAATTTATACATGATCCGATTGGTCTCTATAATACATCATTTGAAAGCTAAGAATGTCTACTTTTCGATTGTGCAATTACTTTTTTCAACGAAGTCGTCCATTTTTGGAAGATGAAAACAGGGCGTCATTAATGTTAACTTTGCTTTTTTTCCTCCTTCATTTACTGGACTAATTGCCGCATGTAATAAAGCAATGATTTCTCCTCGCTACTTGTGAGTTTTAGAAATCAGTGTAGGGATGATTTAAACTGACAACCACGACGTAGAATTTCAATTTCAATTGCACCAAGGAGCCCAACGCTCTTACATAATCTACTTTCTACAGGCAGCAAACGAATTTTCTTAGTATCCAAAAATTTAGACAAGGGATACTCCATCCGGATTGTTAATAACCCTGATTGATACAATTTAAGTTGAACAGCTGTTAATTTTTTATTTAAACAAGTTACTGTATCGTCTCTCAACTGAAGATTTAACAAATAATAAATATGAGGCTACAAATGAAGTTTGGAAATAAATTTTGTACTCGGCTAGAATCTCATTTTTGGTCACTCTGTATGCTACGAAAAAATATGGGTTCGAAAAGGGTGGTTAATTCCTTCAAAAACATACAAAAAACAGAAGGAATTATTGCCTCCACCCAGCTTTTATTACCCATTACAATTTAACATGCAATAAATTCAATGAGAATGCATTAAGCAGATTTAGAGCGTCGTAAAAAAATTCATTCAAATGTTCAACTCCTCAACACCTCAAACATATTTTTGTAACATCCTGTATAGATACTCCCAATTGCAAATTCTCAATTTTTTGAGAAAATCATGTTACCTAATGGTGGAAGCGAGTTAATCGTGAATTTCTCTCTAATTTTAACAGACTGGAACTGATGCTACGTGCTCAGAATTGTGTGCTACACACATGGCCCTCCGTGGTAGCTTTAAATTAGATTTTCCCCCTAATCCGCAGTTTATTCCGCTTATGACTAAACATGTAACCGTTGCGTTTATTTGGCTTCAATATATTTGAATTATCATAGATAGTCCTTTGTTTATTTAATCAATGAATATTTTAGAAAGAACTATCATTATTACAACTGAAAAGCTACGAATGGGAGTTCCATGTTCTTGTCTAGCGATATGCATAACCATTACGAGATTTGGGAAGAATGTCATTCAATGATACACAGACGGCCCAAAAGCAATAGGAAAATCAGGGATAGGAGTGTACGAGCTATGAACCAAGCACTCTGAAAGCTTGGGAAAAACCTTATGTATCTTTCAAGCAGAAATTCACGTCATAAGAAAGTGTGCCCAGTTCAATATTGATAAAGGATTATCATAATGTCGGATAGTCAAGCAACTATTGAAGCACTAAGCTCTGGTGTACTCTGTTCCAAAATGGTGTGAGAATGTCCAGTTAATCTCAATAGTGGATTCCAGGGCACACTGGAATAGAAGGAAATGGCATATCAGATGAACTAGCAAAGAAGTATCAGCTCCAATGTAATATTGGAAAAAATAAACGAAGGAAAAACATAGAATAGGTTTTCAACCGGGATCTTAACCGGACATTGTCGCAACTGAAAAAGCTCTAAATAGTGGAGAAATGATAATGTAGTTTCTGTAGCATAGAAGAAAAAACCTCCGTTCATATACTTGCAGACTGCACAGAAATTCAGAATCCTAGGGCACAGTACTCGAGAGACTATTGGATATAATAGGGACATTTACCTAAGATAAAGCCTATAGATATCATAAAATTCCTCCGGGAAATGGGACTTAAGGAGCTACTAGTGTCTGAGACTTTTGTCAAGAAATAAGTAGAAGTAAGGTGGCAAAATAGATCTTTGAGGTTTCAGTGAATATTACTCCAGAATACATACAAGTCAATCACAATAAAGGTTTAGTCAAAATATTACACATCAGGTAGGCATTACATCAAATGTAATTGGTCATTCTGACGATGATATATATTGGAATATCGAAATAACTATCAATAAATCCTTAGAATTGATAAGAAACGGATAGTTTCATCCATAAGAGTAGGTAATATAAGTAAATAAGAATACAAATAGTGAATTCAAAATTTACCTAAATTATTTTGTGAGTAATAAGGAATCGCAACAAAACAAGACATTTTCGGAAACACTCCTGGCGATACTTGACGTTTCTGGTCTCGTTAAAATATATTTCATGAAATATAAAATTCAATCACCATCTGTGAAATATTTGATTTAAAAAAATTCATTTTTTGTATTATGTCCGAAAGAAATAACATTTTAATTGAAATTGGATGTTAACAAAAATTTTTGGCATTGTTCCATTGACATAGTATTTTTAACAGCTGCATACAAAGAAAATTCCAAGTTTCATTCATTAATTCGTGTTATTTATATTAAAAAATACTTATATTATCACTAGATTCTTGTCTTATAGAGATATTAGGAGCGATAAACTGAGTGGAAGACTAATTTTTTCCAGAATTGAAGAGAGTCGAGATTATGCAAAATCTTGTCCCATCTCGTCTCGTACAAAGCACTAGTAGAGAGACAAGTTTCTTATCGAATGGAAACATAGTACAAATATAATAAATTCCACCCTAACTTTTTTTAATGTTGGTGAACATGACAGGTTAAAGGTATCTACACTTCACATCATTGATTTCCCAGTGATTTTTTTCTCCAAAAATAAAAGTAAGAATATTTTCATGCTTCAGTAATTCCCCAAACGATCAACTTGTTTACTATATTCAACTTTCTCGGTATATACTTTTTAATTTGATCCTTTGAGCTTTTCCAATCAACGCTCAATATTATCTGAAACAGTCACATCATCTATATAACCGTTTTTCCTCTATCTTTCTCAAAACTCTAATTGAAAAAGTTTTTATTTTTCATCTTTCTTTCAAGAAAGGTTAATGAAAAGTGCTTATGAAAGCGGCGGCACTATCTCATCAATCAAGCATGTTATCGAAAATTGTATTGTGTTTCACTCGTAAAATGTGTCAAAACTGTCTGGAATATATTTTTATAATAAGTGGATGGCATTTTTTTCAAGAAAACTAGGTCGAAGCATGTCACTGTTGTAGTGCGGCAACTCAGTTGAGACCGCACAATTTATTTTCACATACATTTATAATTGAAAAATTAATGGAAAAAAGGTTTTTAATAAGTTATATCACAGTTTTCTGTAATATTGTCGTACTTAATAAAGCGCGTTACCAATATATATCGTGAAATAATAATTATTCTCACGCTTTATAGGTTTTGAAATAGTATATTAAAGTATATCTAAGTGGATATTAAGGTCTTTAAAACACGCGCGAGTGTTTTAAAGAGCGAGTGTTTTAAAGACGAGTTATCCACGAATACTTTACGCTATTTTTTTATTGGTGCACTTTGAAATTATAAATACTGGTCTATAACTACTACAATAACAAGAAATGGAAATCATAGATGGAAATAAGAACTAAATGTCAAATGGTTGAATTCGTGATGTATATGATGTATACCTTGCGTTGTCATGGAAATGAGAAAAGCATAAACTAATTTGTATTTTGATGGAAATTCAACCTCATTGAGTTCTGTGAATGTCAATAGTATTAATTCAAATACCATTTCCCAAGATTTAGAAAATCGAAATATTAATATTTCAAACAATACCAACGGCACTTTCCATTTCAATTTATAAATTTGACATTGTTAAATATTGTTCGAATAAAAGTTTTGACGTTACAAACTACTCCTGTCAGATCAATAATAAAAAAATTGTCATTTAGAGATGACTTAGACCATAGATTTAGACTTCGTTTCTCGAGTTGTTGATGTTGCCACGGTAACTTTAAAACACGCGTGTGTTTTAAAGTTCGATTTAATCACGCTGAGGCGTGCTTTAAATAGGTAAAATGGGTCACCAATAAAAAAAATATTTACTTTTATACTTCCGTTACTGGAAGACGTATTGATTGTAATTTTGGAGTATTCTGCAGTCCGTGATTATAGGCTTTGAGCTCGGGGACGGAGAACTTCTACCTTGTACTGATGAGGCGCAAATACGCCGAGCCAACCCCGTTTGACTTTGAAGTGTAATTTAATATTCGTCGGTTATAGCCCGGGAAGTAGTTATTGCTTCTTAGATGAACGGTCAGTGTCTAAGAGAAATATATTTTCAAACTTAACAAGTTTTTTTTATTCGTTATTCAACGTCGGTCTATTTCTGCGATTAAAACTAAAATTTTTCCAAACCCTCCAGTGTTCCAGCCAGTGACAAGGTTCTTTATCAAGCCCAACATCCATGGACTATGGACCTCGAACTGCGAGTTGTGATATACTACTACTCTACGTCGGTGTTTTTTGTCAGAAGTCACCTATCCAAGTACAAACCTCGCTCGACACTAATTCACTCAATTGTCGCATTAGGGGCGTTCCACTACACACACTTTATACCTATACCACACTCTAGAAAAATACTCACATTTTTTTCTAGCTTATGTCTCAAAGCGAATGAATAAGCCATGAACAGCGATAGGCAATAACCCATAGCCGTAACTAGCCAAACGTCAACCCATGCTCAATTCCTTAAGAGATGATATGGAATCAAAGGATGCAGTCTTGCCAGGATCACCCTGGGCGACCCTGGGAAGCTAGGGTCGAAGAAATATTTGGAGATGACCAGGAAAACCTACGTTTAACAGTAGGATTTCTGACAGGCCGCACTATGCAGGATGTGCGAACAGGAAGATGAAACTGTCAGGCATGTCTTATGCGAGTGTCCGGAGTTATCGTCAATAAGAGAGTGTGTGTTCGGTGAGTCTTGGCCTACACCTGCCGATATAAAGGAGATGTCTTCCAGTGACATGCCTAACTTCCTGGGAAGGACAGGATGGACGATGACCTAGGAGAACAACTCCTTGGGATGGTGTACAATGGGTTACATGTGGTCTTAGTGCTGTGAGCCTACACTCACCCTCTCTATTTTACAGATACAGAACCCATAGCCGTTCCTTCATACCGTATAACGATAAAGCATATTCTCTATCTATCCTTGTTGAGCCCTTTGACTTTATTTAGCGATATTAAGTGATGCTGAAGGCAATGTTTATTATAATATTAGTTAACGTTCAATATGTTTGTTGTTGTAACAAAATAAAAAAAAAAGCCGCTGCGATTACGCTACTGGTATTAGTGGTTCTAGTTGCGATATACAGTTTTTATTTTGGATTCGACAATGTTCTCACACATCTAACCATGCATAGGAATTCGTTAGGCCATGTAACCATCAACCATCCGTACGCGGTTTTACAACATCCCTACGGATTCCCGTTCAGCGTCCGTAACGAACATGTGGATGAACACGCCCAGAATGCTTTTATCGTGATTAACTCATTCCCAGTTTTATAATTATACAAAAAAAAAATGTTGCACAATCCCGATTTTAATTAAATATCAGCCATACCATTCAATATTCATTAACTTTTCATTTAAATCGAACGCACTGGAATGTAATTGTTTATTTTGTGAATAGAAGTTTGTTAATAATTACAACAATTTGTTGATTACTAGATGTTTATGGAGAATAATAGAATTCCTGACAACATGAAAACAATTCAGTTTCCGCCAATTTTAAACTGGAAGCCTTTAATCTAAGAGGGCCATTAATAAAGATTTGAATTAAAGTTAATTTACAAGCGAAGTGAAGATTATTGATTGCGTCGATGCAAAACATACAACTCCAGGCCAGGATAATCCTTTCGACAAGGATAGGACACTTCAGACCAATGCAAATGCTATTGATTACGTCCAAATTGACGATCTAAACCAGAGTCCTATAAGGTAAATCCCTTATTAAATAGATCCCATCCTTCCGCAGAAACCTACTTCAAACATTACAAATTTAATTGCGTTTTAAGGGAGTTTCGATGAAAAGAGGTATCCTCAGAAACTGTTTATTTTCGAAAACTGAGAAATTAGGAAGTTGATGTAAAAACACCACTAAATCAGAATTGAGCTTAGGAAATACATCAAATGATTTCGACCGTTATGCTTCAATACTGAACTTATCTATCTAATTTTTGTAAAGCTCAGCGTAGGAAACTCACAATGGAACATCCTAAAACTCATCTGGCCCTATTCATTTTTATCAAAAAGTTTCTCCTAAAGGAACTAAAACCATTTGAAAATGACGTTGCTAGTTTCTCAAGCATATCTCAAAAAACCGCTACCTACAAATTTCAAACTTACTACATTTCACAACCCTCAAGTGATAAAAAGTTTTCCCAGTGTAAAGATTAACAAACCCATTTCCCATTAGACTATTCTGCATCTGCAAGCTCAGTATATCGAAACATAATTTGAGCTGGTTTGTTTGCGTTTATTGTAGGGTTCTATAACCGGAAGTAACATCCAATTACACCTTCTCGAGTTGCTGATGTAATTACAGCCATTAAATATACTAGTAGATGTGATCCGCAGGTAACTTGTCTATTGACATTTAATTAATAGAGAAAGTAGGAAGGAGAACGACACGAAATATACTAAAGATTGATGCAATAATGACGAAGTCAATTTTAAATATGTGCGGTGCTCAGTCGAACGACGTTTTCTAATTTCGGATGAAGAGAAATGAATGATGAGCTGGACTGAAAATGGTTTATTTATAATTGAAATTGCTTAAATATTGATATTATACCTTCTACATGTCTTATTAAAATGGTAGTTGATAATAATGAGTATCATTCTCTCCAATATTTAGCCATACATGAATTTGAAAACTATGCAAATTTGTAATTTTAAACGCAATCACGATTTTGCATGAAATCCCTTACAAACCACCTGAGACTGTGTTTATTTATACTGTAAGCATTTAATCCTGATAACAAGAGATATTTTGAACTTCAACCTCTGGAAAAAGATGGAATACGTCTCTTCTTAATCCCAATAGGACTTATTAACTTAGTTATTGCCCTGTTTGTTGTTTGTTTGGGTCAAATTTGATAATCAAAATTTTGATGAAATGGAACAATTTGACTTGTTAAAATCTACATTATATTAAAATTAAAGTTGTGACGCGTTTCACTAACACAGTAGCTTTCTCAAACGAATGGAGGTATGATGAAAAATTTTTAATTTATACAGTGCCTCAATACTGAATTTTACGGATATTGACAATAAAATTATAATCTATTTACATGGAAATAAAAGGCAAAAAGTGTCTTAAAATAGGATTTAACAAGTAACTCATTATAGCAAATTCAATTCTGAATCGAATGGCCTAGACTAAAACCTTGTAACATATCAAATTCCTAAGATATTGGACAATATGTGGAGAGATGTCAAAAATCAGTCTTCAAAAATTTCGAAAATTGAATAGATGAGGCTTTTACTTGATGTAGATCCATAGTAAATTATGAAATCAAACAATTTTATTTTGTTAAATCTACATTAAATAGGCAACCCTCTCAGTCCCCTATTATCAGAAATTTTCATGGATAATATAGAAAAGATAATTTATAAACACCCCCTTAGTAAAAAATTTGTTTACTGGCACCGATATGTAGATGACATTTTAGCTTGCTTCACTGGTACTACGAGACAATTAGATAACTTCATTACTCACATTAACTCAATATATAAAAATATCAAATTTACAGTAGAAATTGAACAAAATAAGTCCATAAACTTTCTAGATCTTACAATTTCAAATATAAATAATAGACATGACTTTTCTATATTTCACAAACCATCACATACAGACATTACAACTCATAATTCCACCCAATCAGTCATAATTTAGCAGCTTTCAATAGTATGATACATAGACTTTCAACAGTTCCATTGAATATTGACAATTACAATAAAGAACTAAATATAATAAAACAAATAGCGGTTAATAATAATTACGATCCAAATTTAATTGACATCATAAATAAAAAGATACGAAAACATACTCTAGAACAAGTATTTCCTTCTGATAAAAACAAAAATAACCAATTTAAAAGCTTAACTTACTTTGGAATACCATCCTTAAAAATGAAATCATTTTTAGAAACTTTAGACTTGAATATTTGCTTCAAAACCGACAACAATTTATCCAAATTCATTAAAAACAACAAATCCAAATATTCAAAACTAAATAAATCAGGAGTTTATAAATTAAAATGTGGTAATGACGACTGTGATAAAATTTATATAGGTAGAACTTTAAGGAATTTTAAAACTGGAATTTCAGAACACAAACGTAGTTATGACAACCAAAAATCAGATTCCAACTTGCAAGCACTTCAATATTTAATAAAATTCGAGTCGAAAGACAATGTCTTTAACAAGAATAGACGGACTGGGTAGTCATAATAGAGTGACCCTAGCCTGAGTACCAGGTCACCAAGAAATAAAAAGCAATGAAGTGGCCGATGAATTAGCTAAGCAGGGAGCAACGGAGGTCATACTAGGGCCAGAGCCTTTCTGTAGAATTGCTGAATGCCGAACTACGGAGAATATCCACGAATGGATAAACAACCAGGCGTTGCGCTGGTGGTATGAAACCCCAGGACAAAGGCACGCTAAATTATTCCTTAAAAGCCCTTCGGCCAAACTGTCACGCGACCTACTATGTCAAAGTCGAGAAACGACGAGGATGATGGTTGAGAATACATATGTATACAATTGGCCTAGCAGATGACAGCATAATATATGTAAGTTCTGCCAGGAAGAAGACGAAACCAGGGTAGGGGATCTCTGAAAGCGCGAGGGTGCTGCCACATAGAGAGTTCCGTCAGTACTAAAATTTCTAATTTCATGGGAAAACTGTAACGCCGTTAGTGGTAGTTGCAGATTCTTCCACATATATCAGCGCTGACATCCTAACGCATTATCTATGATCCTAATCTGACAGGGGGAAAGGAAGCTCAACGGAATTTATTATTTTTGTAAAATGACTTAAAAATTGTAAAGGTAGAATCAAAGTGCGAGCGTGTTTACAAACAATTATGAATAGTGTTATAACAAACAATTAGTGATAGTAAATAAATTCGGATAATAAAAACATTAAGTGAACATAAACAAACACAGTTATCGTAAACAATTTTTAAAGACAATGGACATACATTAGTTTATAAATATATGTAACAGTAGGTTAACGACATTATTTAATAATCATTTATTTTTAGATTTGTTAAATTCATTTCATCAGGGGGAAACGAAGCTCAACGGAGTTTATTCTTTTTGTGAAAGAGGAAGGTGTGATGTGTTTTAGTCAAAACAATAAGTTTCAATAATATAAATAATAAATTCCCTTGAACCTAATTCCAATAAATCATGAATCGTTTTATAAATAAGAAATGTAAAGGTTGCACGTACGAAGTCAAGTTCAGAGCGTGAAATAAACATAAACAGTATTATTTATATTTACTAATGATGAACTTGACTCGTTAACGATAGTGTTTCAGGATTAATTCCACGCATTCCATTCTAATTATTCTAATCATTACAATTACTATTAATATTAGTGTTAGTAATAAGTGGTTTAATGTATACTAGTGAAATAAAGTAATAAACAGAACATGTCCCAGTGCTACAGGTAGTTGTTTTATTCCTGTAAGATAAGACACCGAGTGACCAGCAACACTGCCTATTCAGAGGCCCTTCCACACCTATAATTTACCAAGTATCCATAGTAGGATACATTCATTACAACCTGACAACTTCAGACCAACATTTTACGAATGGTATCGTGAGTTTGTCGTTTTTTTTTTTCAAACTATTTTGCTCATTTGTGGGTGTGTTGAGTATCCGTAGTTGGTTTTTATTATTTATAGTGGGACTCTTATTTTGAGAGACAATGTCGAGAATATGTATTACGAAAGACTGTAATGTGAGGTGCCCCCGGTAAGCTCTATCTTGATAAAAAACATGTTTGATTAAATGAATAGTGACAGAAGTAGTTGTTCTTCCATACAGCTTTGAACTTCCAAGCATTGTTGTTGAATTCCCAACATTTATTTTTAAAAATATTAAAAATTCCACTCCTTGTAAAATTTTTTTTTTTCAATGAATCATAAACTTGATGATTATTGCTTCATTTTTCCTACTTATTCATGCATTATATGGTCCATTAATGACATTTCATTTAATTTTACTAGACTTGAATGATTCTTATTATTGTAATATCAATCTAATGTTGAGTAACTTTGAATGAAATATCAAAAAATGGACCATAAATGACATTTTGCAAGTAAAATTACAGTAATTTTGAATATGCCGCCAAAAACTGTGAAATTACAGAAATTTTCTTTCCCGGCTGTTAGCAACGTTCACAACCATCTGATTTGTGTTAGAGATACTGACGGGACTCTCAAGGTGGCGCCACCCGTACAAATAGAGGGCGCCATGGATCAGTTTCCCATCTATAAGTATTTTTTTTATATGGACGAAACCGCGGAGCACATACTCTGTGAGTGCGAGTCCCTAGCAAGGGTGGGGTTTCACATACTCGGAGAAGAAAAACCGAGGGCAGAGAGCAGAGGGCTACGCAAGAAGGGCGGCATCCAGGCTAATAAGTCTAATAAAAACAATAAAGCTAAATATCGAGATTTGAATATAGGGAGGACCACAATAGATCTGCAAAGTGAGATAGGACAAAGAGTCACTCCAATTCTAATCTATTCTACCTGAATGTAATTCGTTTCGAATGAGCGGATTGTTGGAAATGTCGTGAATAATCACAATAAGGTAAAATGACAAACGACTAGGGGATAAAAGAGGAATAAAGATCAAATTTTCATGGAAATAGAATTAAATGACGGGATCATTATTTCCTATTCTCTTCGTAATAAAAACGAACTTATGACGTAGTAAAAGTTAATGGCACATATTCAGTTTATGCCATATTTTTGAATTACCTCTTATAAATATTTGTTGGAAATAATCACCAGCGAAAAACATTTTTATGGAATAACAGAATCCAAAAAAAAAGTAGACAGCTCCTCTATCCCCTGCAGCCGTTTGTTCAAGTAGCTATGTAAATTGTTATATACGTGAACGTTTATAAGCATTACGTCCCCCCTGGGTGACAATTATAACTATCGTATGTAACGGTTTCAATTCAACATTTATTAGATAGTTTCTAACGTCAACCATTTAATTTTATTAATATAGTTTTTACAAATGTGGAAGAGATCCACCACTCACCCTGTTCATATTGGTCTGATACCATCCACTACTTCAGAAGTAGTTAAGAATCCTTCATTATTACCATACTTTATTTGATTGTGTTTACATTTTCTGACAAGTGACAAATTTCTTATGAATCTTCAAGAGGCCTCTGACCTATTAAGTAAAGTTCAATGGACTGTCCTATTAAGTTAACATTTGACCTTCTCACCTGATACTAAGGGGTATTGAGTAGAAGAAGACTGACCTTCACCTAGCGAGGTTTGGACTGGTCCATAATCCTCCTTTTTTATGTTCTGGTGCTTTAAAGTGGTCACTCTCTTTGTGTTCTTTCGAAATAATTTCGGATCTAGCCCAGCTACATCTAAAACCTGTTAGATATATTAAGTAATACTTAAAGAAAAAGGAATAAAACATTGTGGTCACACTCGATCCCTGGTAAGTACCCGCTCTTCTATCTTACTGACCTAGTCATCATGAGAGTCTCGTATTTCAGATCTCTTATTCCAGGTCATATTCCGGGCCCTATTCAAGGTCTAACTCATGGTCTTATTCACGGTCGTCTTCATAGACCTATTCGTGGTCTGAATCATCGTTGTCCTCATCATCACCCTTCCTTGTCATCTACACAGACGTCTTTTCTTCAAGACAAAAGGAATAATTAACAGATAGATCTACGAGTAGCAGAGAACTCACCATTAGAAGGCCAGACCCCGTCGTCTAGTTCCTCCGACCTATCTACTACACACCACCTGAAGCCTTGCAAGTAAGACCATTCCTATTTATCACTATCTGTCCTGTGTTTGCGGTTCGTTGGGACAGTATAGGTGTCTCAGATAGATAGAAGACAACATTTGCAGAGACTATATTATATCGCCCCATTCGGTAGGAAGTTGAAACTTCCCATACACCCCTAAAAATTAATGTAACCTTTTGGGACTACAGCTTCTGTAAACTTTTTAGATAATAGCTCTTAATACTAATCTCCCAGTGTAATCCAAAAGCATACTCTTGAAATCGATTCTATAAGCTAGTCTAGTTACCTTTTGAGTATTGAGAAGAATTTTAACCCATAGCTGAGACCATTTGTGCTTATTAGTTTTACCCATTTTATATAGCTGATATTTTACTAGGTTGGTCTAAACTTTAACAACGTGCTCACGATTGTCATTTGACATCGACAGCTAGCAGTAGGTCTACTGGACGAACCACCCACTATCAGGCCCACTCTACACCCAGACTGGTGTTAGTCGTTAAAACTGTGTGACTATCTTTTTAGTTAACATTAAACATTTATCGAAACCGCAAATAATTGTTTATTCAATTTACTTCGACCCCTCTCCGTTGAGGAACCGGGTAGTACAACTTTTAAAAGTTTATCTTTTACCAGAAACCCCCTTTGTCCCCACAACTCCTGTAAAGGAAAAAAAACGGGGGTGGCACGTATAGGCAATAGATTGCTTCGTTCACATTTGTTCAAACACTTTAAAATACAAAAATCATGAAGATCCACTGAAAGTATATCTACAAGATATTTAAAACCAACCATCCTGGTTTGAAATTAAAAGGGACAACATAACTTGTGGACCGGTTTTGGCGTATTTGTGCCTCATCATAATGAGGTATATGTTCTTCGTCCGGTTTTATTCAAATCGAAAACAACTCCATTCACGATTGTTATTTTCCAAAAAGGGAATAATATCCTGTAAAAGCTTCTAACTAAAGACGAAAGGACACTAAAGTTTTAAACAATGATAGAGTAACCCCTAGGGCTTCCGATACAACTGAATTCCATTTCCGCTAGAAGTCTACGATGTGTTTGTATACACTCCCAATTAAGTTCACCACACTATCTCAAGATTTATGAGCTCTTCGTGGGCACTAACTTAATGAACGTAGTAAATCGAAAAATCAAAGTATTTATTTACAAATGGTAGGTACGTGATTAATTTTGTAATTCCAAGTAAATACTTGATGTATAAGACCAAATTAGAGAAAGAGATTCGAATTTTCGAAAGGTTGAAACAATTTTGGTTCTGTTAAACTATTTCTTCTTCACGTTCATTGTAGTATATTCATTATTTTGTATTTTGTGATGTTTTTTATATTTCTATTTTGGCCAGTGGCTGCTCCCAGTGTTTGGAAGTAGGTGGCAAACAAAACTGAAGACCAGAATTCAAAAATTTCCTTATCACCTATTTTTATACCTACAATTTGAAACTATGTCACTAGTCTCGCTAACCGTCAACCATTCATATTTATAGAAGTAACAAACTACTTCCCCATTTTGTAATTAACTATCAAGTTTTTATATTTGGACGGATATAGGTCATGTCCACGTGACGTCACAAACTATTTTGACAACAGCCTGGTGGTAAAACAATAAACAAAGCGTTCAGAGCACGTGGTACTTAATAGTGAGGTTATGCTGATTTATAATGATAGATCGTGTTTGAGTTTAGCTGGTTTTGCTTCAGTGTACTTTTAAAGTTATTTTAATTGTTGAGCTTGCATATTCAATAATATATAATATAGGTTAATATTTGTTTGTTGTTTGATAATTTTTCATCGTGTCTATTGTTTATTGTTTTACCACCAAGGTATTGTCAACTATCGTGGACATGACCTATTAATTTATGGGGGCATATTCCAAGAACCTGGCAACGCATCAGAGTTACATTTATACCAAAACCTGGAAAATCTGGACAGGACACGGCTAAAGCTCTGAGACCAATCAGTCTAATGTCATTTTTGCTAAAGACTCTTGAGAAACTTCTCGACAGACATATTAGAGATGGTATAATGGTTTCAAGACCAATACACCAAGATCAATATGCATACAGAGAGGGAAAATCAACCGAAACAGCATTACATCAACTCATAAAAAGGGCTGAATACGTGCTGGAAAACAAAGAGGTGCTGCTGGCAGCCTTTCTTGATATAGAAGGAGCTTTTGACAACACCTCCTATGAATCTATAGCTAAGGCGACGAGGAATTTAGGGATCGATGCCACGAGCTGCAGGTGGATAGACTGCATGCTCAGAAGCAGGCTCATAGAATCAACTCTGATGGGGGAAACAATGGCAGTATGTGCAACCAGGGGCTGTCCGCAGGGGGGAGTACTATCCCCGCTGCTGTGGAACCTGGTCATGGACGGGCTCATCAGAACCCTACACAGAGGAGGATTCAACACCATAGGATATGCAGACGACCTGGTAATTCTATCCCAAGGTAAATACAACAGTACAACCAGAGACAGACTCCAGATGGCTTTAAATGCAGTAACAGGCTGGACTGTAAAAGAAGGGCTACGTATTAGCCCCACAGATAATTGCGTTCTCCAGAAGAAGGAAAAGGGAAGGACTTGGCCCTCTGACGCTTCAAGGTGAACCAATACGACTGTCGGATGAAGTAAAATATCTTGGGGTTGTCCTAGACCCAGGCTTAACTTGGAACCGACACCTCCAGCACGTGATCAAGAAAGCGGAGGTGACCTTCATGGTTGCCAGACGTACTTACGGCATTAAATGGGGACTAAGACCCAGCATGGTACACTGGCTATACAAAATGGTTGTCATTCCCAGGATAACATATGCATCTTTGGTATGGTGGCCAAAGACCAGACAATCCTCTGCTATGCTAAAACTAAGCAAGGTGCAAAGACTTGCATGCACTGGCATTACAGGGGCAATGAGGACTACTCCTACAGCGGCGCTGGAAACAATGCTAGACCTTCCTCCACTACATTATGTCATAATGTGTGAAGCAAGGGCAGCACTAACCCGACTGGAAAAAGCACTAGACCATGA
>CAJUYI010003489.1:21894-44983 GCA_910591695.1 Galerucella pusilla | reverse complement strand
TCTTATCGTATGCAGATGACATAGCTATAATATCAAGAAATCTGAAAAAACTTAAAGAAATCTCTATAAAACTGATGATAGAAGCTGAAAAGAGAGGACTGAAGGTAAATCAAGAAAAAACTAAAGCAATGTTCATATCCAGAAATAGATTCCAGCAGCAGTCAATTAAGATAAGAGAATACGAAGTAGTGACCAGTTTCAAGTATTTAGGAATCTACTTAAAAGGAGATAACGATAGAACATCAGAAATAGATCAGCGGATACAAGCTGGACATAGAGCTTTCTTCAAATACAGACGATATCTCCAAAATAAGAAAATTAGTGAAAACACAAAAATTAAAATATACAAGGCAGCGATCCGACCAGTGGTGACCTATGGCGCTGAAATAGCGAATCTGACAAAAAACAAGAAAATAAATTAAGGATATTCGAGAGAAAAATTATGAGGAAAATCTTTGGTCTAGTTAAAACGGGAGAAGGAGAATGCAGAAGACTAATGAATTATTAAATTGTACAAAAAAATAATGGGGAAGACATTGTAAAATATATAAAAGCACGCAGACTGGGATGGTACGGACACATTTATAGAAAAAGTGGAGATGAAACACTGAGAAAAATAACAGAATGGACACCAGTTGGAGACAGAGCTAGGGGAAGACCTAAAACAAGATGGGAAGACCAAGTAAAGGCGGATTTAAATATCATGAATGTGAAGGAAGCGAAACATAAAGTAAAAGATAGACAGTTGTGGCGTAGAATCGTAGAAAAAACTAAGTCACATCACAATATCTAGGAATAGGAAAAAATACTACAATGGACTGATCCCCCATGTTAAATGGATCGACAAGACACCCACTTGTGGGTGTGACTACAATTCCCATGGGAATGTATAGTCATATATATATAAGCAAAACGCGTTTGGTGATACATTTTTTGTGATGTGATTATATTTGTTTCAAAATATGTCTAAATCAATTTTGTGATTTTGTGGTAATGGTGATTGCTTTGTAGTAAATTGAGTCACAAAGGAAGAAAATGAGACTTTGCGAAGTGAGGGAATCTGATGATCAAGGGCGGCTAAAGCGTTTGCAGCTTGTGTGACTCACAACTATTTAGGAAAATCACTAAGAACTTTGACATACACTAACGTTTATTTAAAATGTTTACGTCAAACTTCAAAGTACTAAAGTGACATCTGGTAACAAACGTCAAAAGTCGTGTCGTAAAGAATTTTCCGCCCTTGGGCTGCTATAGAATATTTTGTCACAAGGGCAGAAAATGAGCATGAGATTAATAGATGCACTAGCAAGTGTATTGAAACGAGGGCGGCTGATAGTTAAGTGCTAGTTGACAGCTGTCGAGTACCAAAATTGGGCGTTAATTCCAAGCACTAACAGGTCCTGAGACAAAATTTAAAATTAATAATTTCCACGATACTGATACATCAATGTTTTCATAAAAAAATATCACTGTTAAATAAGTTAAAACTTTTTGTACCTATATTCATATTACGAATAAATTTTATTATAAATCCTATAAATTAATAAATAATTTCACCACCAATTTAACTGTTCATTAACAAAAAAACTCAATTTAACAACGAATCATGTTTGTCGAAGGAAAGGTGACAATTACCTTCAATTGGCATTATTTATTACGTCAAAACATGAAATTCTTTGCCTTAAATATTGAAATGTCGACCTCTAACAGCAAATAAAATGTGGGAATGATTGTCTAAAAATAAAATTTGTAAAACACTGCATAATGAGATGAGGGAGCTCTTCCTGTACTTTAATTGAAACGGAAACGAACAATCGTGTTGGCCGCGACAAACTCGCGTGGCCTGCTTCACTTAAATCTATTTACTGATAAGACCTGGCTTACAACAGCTGATTACGGAAAAATTTTTGAGTGTTTTCGGAAAATACTGCTCGAATCCGGCTAAGGCAGTCCGCGCGTATATTGAGATGCAACTAGTTTGTGATCGGTGTTCTAATTTCAACAGTGAAGATGAGGTGAGATAAATAAATGAAGCAAATTACTTATATCTATCGCTGCCTTTCGATACTTTTTGTCAGATCAAAAATATTATACACATATTATTTATTTATTATAATTAATCATATAATATTATCAAAAGAAGGTAAAGTGATAGGGGTCTATTCTGCAACTCTTCCTCTAAGATTTAGAGCCCGTTAAAAGTTCAACTGGTGCTAAAAAGAAATCGGTGCTCACTAACCACATTTCCTTTACAATATTAAAGGATTCCTTTAAAATAGCCTGTTAAAACTATTATTTTCGAAGGGATGTTAAAGTGTGCCTTTAAATACCCACTAATTTATTCAAAAGACTTTTTCGCTTTTCAAAGGAAGAGTCAAGAATTTTAATTGAACCGCAGGTACAATAAGGACACAAAATTACTGCCATACCAATACCTTTGAAAATTCTTGACTGTGTCCACTTTTATGGTTCGGGGGGTACCAATCAAGCTCTTGACAGGGTCATATCTATACTACTTGTTTACCGAGCATGAGCACTTTTTCATAAGAAACCCAAAAATTTAATGAATCTTTAAATTGAATAGATGAGGCTATTACTTGATGTAGATCCATAGTAAGTTATGAAATCAAACAATTTTATTTTGTAAAATCTACATTGTAATTAAACATAAAGTGACGCGTTTCGCTAACACAGAAGCTTTAGCTTTAGCTACTGTGTTAGCGAAACGCGTCACTTTGTGTTTAATTACAATGTAGATTTTACAAAATAAAATTGTTTGAATCTTTAAATCATAATTGAAAGCAAAGATTAATCTACCTAATTTATGTTCTTCATTAAGTTTGGATGGCAGCACGATTCTTTCAATTAGTTTTTCTAATTCTTTCTAATGCGGTTGTTACTGAAGCATTGAAGCTTAACGCAACTTTTGAATGTCTTGCTACTCTGGTCTTCCAGTTCCTTTAATCGTTATCCTATCTTCTTTAAATGTTTTTAATCGTGGTTTTGCTTCTATTAATTCTTGTGCTTCATCTAACAGACCAACCATCCTCCATTTTGGAAATTATTCGCCTCATATCAAATGAGCTAGCATCGTGGATAATGGGCTTTGAAAAATTCGACACATGTAACTTTATTTTATTGCCATTTACATTGGTTAAAGTTCACATTGGGGAAAAAGTGTACGCGCAGTGTATGGTGTCCAAAATTAGAAATGAAATGTATTATCCTTTTGATGAACTCATTACCCCTGTTTCCATAATATCACCAGAAAAGACGACCGTTTGATGGGTGTAGTCCTCTAAGTACACAATTTTTATGGTTTTATGAGCATATTATGTTTGTTTTAAGAGAATATATGGATGATTTTATAGTTTTCTTCAAATAAAAATTGGCTAGAATGATAACAAATGACGGATGAGTTAATTCAACATTTATTAAAATTTTGAAAACATATTTCAAGGCGAATTTCTATAAAAGGAAATCAATTTGGCCTTGAATGTTTGGTTGAAGCGTAATCTACGCCACAGTGAAATTGGATAATTTTTTTTATAAAACAGACTGTGAGTGTAACAACAGATAACAGCGAATGTTTCTAAGCATAATCCATTTAAATCTACAAAAGAAAATATGTCTACAGTGCTTGGATATAGTAGAAAGCGCAAAGCGCTAGCAGCCTTGGGGAACCTCGGTGGATACGTTGAGGCTTAGATTAAGACCAGGGCCTCGATTCTCCACTTCACTATGTTTTTCGTGGCATACAGCCAAAGAAATAGTTGACACACATAGAAGTAATGGTTTTTGTCAACGACTATTTGATAATTTTAACATTATACTTCTTCAAGTATAATGACGTACATTATTCACCAGGTAATAATAATAGGTGTGGATAATGGAAGGTTCACATGATATATAATTATATTGGAGATTATTTTTTATACAAACGACACAATATATTTATTAAATAAAAATTATCAGCTCGATCCGGATTCGAACCCATGCCTAAAATTCCGCGCTTTACCAAGTCAAAGCAGTAAACCATCATGCTATAAAGACTTTATTTAAGACTTCATTTGAATGTTGTATATTATATAGGAGACAGGAGTAGATCGTTTTATCAGTTTTTGTCTAGTGTGTATGATGTATGTCAAAAGGAAAAGTGACGTTTTAAATAATTTATTGCTAATTGCAAGAATTTCAATAACTATACTGTTGTTTGATTGATATTACTAGAAAATTTGGTATGGAAAGTGAATCAAACAGTGAATTTGATTAAATATATAATTTGTTCAATAACATAAGAAGTAATAAGCTTTATAAATGTAATAAACTATAGTGTTTTAGTTTGAGCAAAAAATATATACCTATACAGGTAATTCATAGTCGTGGACAAAATATAGTATTCTACTCGCAAATAATGGCTATTATTCACTCAGGTGAATAATAAAATAGAATAGAATAATAGCTCCTTCGTGAATAATAGCCATAATTATATGCTTGTTGAATAATATACTATTATTCTTGTATGTTATCCCTAACTTACTCTGGCAGCACCGTAATGTAATGTCACTTATCAATGTAAAACTTATTGTATAGGTACTGTTATTTTATTTATCGATTGTGTTTATGTATAAATTGTTTACTTTTGTCAATTCAGAGTCAGAGCGAGATGTCAAAGCTACTTTAAGCAGATCACACATTTTTTACAATTAAAGCAACTAATAGCTGATGTGGTAACAGAAAATCACACATAACTGAATATTGATCAATCTGAATTTCGAATAGTAGATACAGTAGAGGGGTACTGGGCGCAGTACTAATATATGAAATCTGAGAATTAGTATTAGTAGAAGAGTTAGACTAATAGAGGTGTGACCACATCGGAGGTTGAAGTTCCAACAAGTTCCAGCATAATTGCAATGGATTCCTTCTCTGATTATTCGATTTTAACTTTCGTTTCACAGATTTATTATTATGTTATTATTTATTTCAGGAAGAAGTGCCCGCTACGTCGAAAAATGTACGAAAGTTCGTGTTCGTATCAAGGGGCATTAGAGTTAAAGAGAAGCGCGTCTGCGACGTGTCCCTTGGGTATTAAAACCGAAGAGTTTTCGACTGCTTCAGATTGGCCTGCTTACAGGTTCTGTAATCCTAGCACATTCGAGCAGTTGAAACAGAGTGTAGAAAAGGCCAAAGCTGCACTTCAGGTAAGTTCTTTGATGTCTCTACTCTATTATAAATTAATTATTACTTTGCAAGTGAATGTCCACACCAAAGACACTCAGAGAAACATTTTGTTGCTGGTTGCCGCAACCTGTTTATGGAAACAAGAACTCAAGTGCAGTTCTAAACGAGTCCGTAAATGTTGGACTAGACCAATATTTTAGACAGAAAGTCACATGATGCGATTACAGTGATCTTCTAACTTTTCGATACCATTTTTGTAGTACGATTTATCTTTATAAGCCTTAAAATAATCCACTGTTTTGGCGATTACCCCCTCATCGGTCTTAAATTTATTGCCAAAGAGCATTTTCTTCAGGTCTGCAAACGGGAAATAGTAACTGGAGGCGAAATCTGGAGAATACGGTGGATGGGGAACCAATTCGAATACCATATCATTGAATTTGACCATCGTTTTCATCAACTTGTGACACTACACATTGTCTTGGTGAAACAGCACTCCAAATTAGCCCGTTTTCTCGCGATTTCATCCTTTAAACTGCTCAAATAAGGCTATAATATATAGTAGTCGATGTTGATTATTTGTCCCTTCTTGAAATAGTCAATAAGAATTATTCTATGCGCATCCCAAAACCTTGCCAGCCTACTGTTGCGTCTTTCCACGTTTTGGATTCGGTTCATCGCGTGCAGTCCACTCAGCAGACAGCCGATTGAACTCTGGAGTGTAGTGATGAAGCCATGCTTCATGCATTGTAACAGCGACGCAATAATTCGGGTTCATTGCGCTTGAACCTTTCCAAACACTACTCAGAATCATCAACATGTTGTTGTGAGCTCACGTGGCACCCACTTTACACAGAGCTTTTGCATGTTCAAATATTCGTGAATAAAATGATGTATACGCTCAGATGATGATATGTTTACAATGTCTACTACCTTTTTCAACTTCACTTGACGGTCATTCAAAATTATTTTGTGGATTTATTTTCATTAAAAACCAATATTTTCGATCTATAACAAAAGTGGCTTCACTCAAAACGCAATATATCACGAATTAATCATCCGATTGCTGTCAAATTTTGACAATAATCGTTTGAAGGTTAGTACTAACTGAAAATCATATGGATTTAATTCTAGTTCCACCATATATGTGTTAAGCTGGGGACTTTTCAATTGGCGTAATATATTGCACAAGCTTCGAGTTCTAGAAACAAGTAACAAGTCCTTGCCGCTAAATATGGAAACAAGTAACTTTTCTTATTGCAACCGTAACAAAAGAACTTTTTGCAACATTCAGAAACAAGTTCCAGGAACAAGCGACATAAACATAATGTTCCTGTGTTGCTATTGGTGTGGACATAGCTTTACAGTAGTAAGATATTTTGTTTGAAAGCACTGCACATCAAATATTATTTCATCTAGCTGGTATAACATGCAAAGCTTAAGATGTCTATTGTTCATGGATGTCGATTCTAAAAATCACTGTTATTTCTCGAAACATTTGATAATATTTTTTGTTTTTTTTTTTCAGGATCGAAGTAGTTTTTTCGGAAACGGTAGTGCGTTCAGTGACTTATATAATGTGTCAACGGGAAGATCTCAAGACAATATTACAGATAGTTCTAGTAGACTCAGAGACAATAACGAAATTGATATTAAAAGAAGTGGTGAGTACGAAATTACTATCAAATTTAGGTTGACCTAGCACTGTAGTGGAACGCCTCTGATGCGATCATTGCAGTGAAGCAATGTCGAGCGCGACCAATGCTTGAATGGGTCGGAGCCTGCAGCGGAGTAGGCATTGTACCAATGAGCTATGAGCAAAAACTATTTTGCAAATTTTTTTGAAAATTAAGGGTTGAAAAAAAAGGTTACAAAATATTTTATCAAGTCAACTTATAGGGTATAAAATTCTCTACAATTTTGATTCACACAATTTTTTTGTGCGTTCAAATCTAAAAAAGTTATAGATGTAAAGCTGTTGCATTTCACGTCTTCCAAGCTGTGCTTGCAGCCTGCGTCGCAAGCTCCAGTGGGATCATCTCAAGAATTTAGGAAAGCATAGTCTATAGGTACTAGAAATACTTCCTTAAATTCAGTTACCCAAATTTTTCTATTCAATATTCTTACTTCCCCGATCTATTTACCAAACTGTTCATAACTTCTTTATCTATGGATAGTTGTTATTTTCGTTTCTATTGACTGGCCAGCAGGCGCAGATTTTTTCGATAACTATCGCTTTATTGTAGTTAGATATTATCTTAACACTAATCTTAATCAATTAGCATATAAGTTTCTACCGACACGTTAGTAATTCAATTTCTCTACAATGCCACAAAAAAAACCATTAATATTTTTGAGACATGTAAATGTACCATTAAGCTCCTATTTCTTGGTCAAATCATTACTTTTTCTCAAAGATTAGTGTGAAAGGGACAGGCTACCACTTAGTATTTTATTTGAAAGAAAATGTTTTGTTCTTTAATGGGAACAAATAAGAATACAAAAGTAGTGCGTGCTGAGACTTAGCACGTAAAAAGTAAAACTAGATTTTTTGGAACATTTTACAGGGTGTGCCAGAAAGAGTATAATTTATTGGTTCTGTAGCGTACAAAGCACCTAACCGGTGAATTGATTTCAAAGTTGAAAATACACAAAAAGTTGATGATTTCCTTTAAGAAGCTTTAAGTATATGCTTCAATCTACTTTGACAATCTATCACAATATTAAAAATGACAAATATTGACAACTATTTTTTAAAATAAAATACAAAGTATCAAGTGTCAAAAACGTTACTTTAGTCACCAGTTTTCTGAGCAAGTGCCCTATGAAACGAGTCATTGTCATTGAAAAAACAAATAACACAGAACCACAAAATTATCACGGAATATTAAATATAAATTACAGAAGATGCACTTGATGTGACGTTTAAGAAGCAAAAGATGAAGAGATGTGACCATTCGACATTAAACATTCGGCAGCTGTCACCATTAATGCATTATTACCAACAAAATCCAAGGAAATTTGCGTTTTGAGATTCGCAACGGTTAGCAGGCTGTAATTTAGACAATGAACCAATTAAATTTGATATTCATATGCAGATCAAAGGAAAAGCTTAGAATATACTTCACCTATGATATTCTTCCACCCAGTTCCCCACCACAGCCTTATTCTATATAGGTTTATTATTTACTCTTTCAATAGTATATAAACATTATAGAGGTCGTTAATGCAGTCAGATTATCGAAAATATTTCTATTAATGTAAAATGCCATATCCTTAATTGAACAACACGGTAACGGCTATGCACAGCTTTCGTGAGCCACTCTGTATAAATATTTATTTTCCTGACATCATGATTTATGTCCAAAAGTAAGTCCAAAAGATTCATTAGTACAAAATTTTTCGGGATTCAATAAAATAAGAAGCAATTTTCCATAATAAAGAGTCTCAACACTGTATATATTGCCTCTTTCCAAACAAATCATTAATTTCAAAAATGAATATTCTTATTATTCTTTTATAAAAGTCCTCCTTTGCGGCAAAACTTTTATGACAGGCTTTTCCTTTCGAGCCCCTTGCCCTCTCGCATTTTTGCTTCCCTTTGAATTCTTAATTCCAAAAAAGTCATTCTTTATTTCGGTATTCCATTCTTTGTTCTGCTAGAAATTTTATTATTTAATTGAGATTATTTATTAGGGTGCCCCGGTGTCGTTATTTTCCATAATGGTGGAATTAAATAGTCCAGTTATAGATGTAAAAAAGTCTACAGGTCAAAATTTTCAATAAAGACAGATACCGTAGCCATCAGTCAGTCTGTCAGACTCTTGCAAACCAAAATATCGTGGGCATCACTAGTTACATTATTTAAAGATGTATTTTCGTTTTGATATTCGTGGCGCTTAGTAGTTTGTAATTTAGACAATGAATCAAATACATTAATTTACTCTTTGTCTTCAGACAAGAAAGAAGCTACTTATGAATTGCTTAAAATTGAACAGAAGCGACCAAAGCATTAAAATAAAATAATAAATAAAATTATTGACTTAATTATAGTTTTCTGTGAAAATTGTCATTATTATTTATATATAGCTTTTAACAGGCCTTTTAGGCCCATAGCTTTGTAATTTCTCTCCATACTTTTCTATCTTTGGCCTTTTCTCTCCATCGATTCACATTATTTTCTTTCAGGTCTTCTAGTACCACCTCCCATCCACCATCCCATCCACCACCACCACCATCTTTTCCTTGGTCTGCATCTTTCCTTCTTGCCTTCCGGAACTCTCCATGCTATTTGTTTCACTATTCTTCCTCCTTCCATCCTTTCTATGTGCCCTAACCACTGAAGTCTTCTTGATGTAATAGCTGCATATTATGTTTTGGGTTCACGATAAATGTTATATAATTCTTCGTTAGTCCTTCTCAGAATTCTTCTTAACATTTTCCTTTCCCATCTAATTACACTTTCTCTTTGTTTTTTGTTTAAAACCCATGTCTCACAACTATACAGTACAAACAACAAAGCATTAGTAATTATTCACTTAATTATAGTTTCCTGTAAAAATTGTCATTATAGTGAAGCGTATCATCAACAGATGTCGACATATCAACAGATATTTTTGTTGTTTTTGTATCTTCTTTTCTTTCAACATTTCTTTTCATAACTTGGAAATTATAGAGACAAATTGATGAAATAAAAAAAATGGCCATAGCCAAAACTTTTCAGTAGGTCTAAATAACAATCTAATGCTAAGCATCCCAAACTTTTCAAAAAGAAAGAATTCATATTATCGTTTTTGTTCTGTCAATGATAAAGTGAACATTTAAAATTCTGTTTATCATAAATCCATCTACTGAAACGTGTTACAGCGATCGGTGTCCGATTTAAAAATAGTTATCGTTCACAGTACTATCGAGATATCTCTATAACTACAAGAGCGGGAATGAGAATTTCGCACGATCAGCAGCAGTAGCAGGAGCGAGACGAAGTGAAGGGTGAACTTAACGGGATCAACAAGGAGGATCGGACCAATAAGATCTAGGCAGGGGTTGCTATGGTTACATCCTGCTAGGAATTGCCATCTTACATTTCTAAATTTCTAAAACTTGAGTGGAATGTATTTTGTCACTTTTATCCGATATTTTATGTGGCATTTTATTTTCGAAGAAGGTAAATAGTGGCTATTGAAATTGAAATACATTTTTTTACTTGCAACATGCTATCACTAAAATATATTTTTTAATTTAATGAAGTAAACAGAAGCAAAAATAATTTTAAAAAGTCCTAAGGATCGATATTATTACAATACCTTTTGTTAACTTTTATTGTAACAAATTAGACAAATTGAGCTGGGCTAGAAAGAAGTAATTCTAGAATGTATTTATTGAATGGGCAGACTGGGCAAAGAAAGCGAATGATCTGAAAATACTCTGGTTTTCTGACATTCAATTCACGTCTTTGTTTTAAATTAGCTGCACTATCAAACACTTTTGCAATAATTTTCATCAACCATATTGAATTTTAAACAATTTCAATCTTTCTAGTTCTCTCTCTGATTTTTTTAATACCCATTATCATGAGTAATGTTTATAATTTGACTATTTACATATTTCATACCTATTCTATTTAGGGTTCTGGTAGAATAGAATTTAATTAAAAATGGTACGTTTTCAACACTATTTAATGCTACTTTTCAAATTCAACTGTAAAGGTTAGTATCTTAAACCATTGTATAAAAATAGGCCTATCTACATGGGTGGTGTAACGAACACGGACTTGCAGTAAATCTTGCCAAGGCTGAGATAGTTGCTTTCACCAAAAAAAGAGGTATAAGACCTGAGGGTCTAAATCTGATGGAGTACCACTGCCGGTGGTTGAGCAGGTGAAGTATCTAGGAGTGATCCTTGATAAATCACTGACATGGAAGGCTCATCTTGATAGTCGCCTAAGCAAGGTGACAAACACGTATTGGGCCTGTAGGAGAGCCATTGGTCCGAGGTTGGAACTGACCCCCAAAACGCTTTTAAAGATTCGAGTACCTTTGGCGAGAAATTTGTGAGGTGAAACACAGCTATTGGATGGAAATTGAATAAAAAGTTACGTCTATATAAATATTCAAGTAAATATGTAAAAAACATTAAAGTGCAAACAAGATGATTCACCACTTCACTGATTATTAGCAAATTAATAATAATAATATATTCAATAGTAGAATATATACTGCTCAACTCTTTAAAAACAAATAAGCACACCACAGCAACAACTAAAATTGTTTATCATTACTACTAAGACTACGCTTAAATATATGTTTCCCTTGTATGTAAAACCACGCGGTAAATGGTAAATATCCCACATATTCGTATTTAAAACGAACGAGGCATATATCCGTTATTCGACCTAGACCCAGTATTTTACAACGTGAGTAGCTCGCTGTAATAACCGAATTCGATTAATCAAAAAAGAAATCCGTGCCAAAATTCTCGTCCATCATAATCGAAGACAACGACGCGTCGAGAGCAACAAATTACCCTCAACAATAAAAAAACGGCAACCAAATCAATATAGGTTATGTGATCCGAACGGGCGTTGTTCAAATTGATAGTGACGTGTTTCCGGGGGCTAATTGACGTGTGCGAAGTGATTGATGCAAAGTTTCCTGTCGCCATTTTGGATCGGAGAGCTTAATTGTGCTCGCTAGGTTATCGGTGGCTTGCTGGTTTGATTGTTTTCGCATCAAACTCTCGATCAAACGAAATTCTGTGCTTATCCAATATATTATGTCATAGCTACTTTATAAACTAGATATAATGACCTGCAGGATAAAGCGCTTTCCATGGAACATATTTGTTTTAAGCTATGGTTACTCTTATTCAAATCGAGTATACATTGAACTTGAACTACATATAGTTCATAATATAGACTTCTTGGTGTGCGTCATCGTTTGTGACGTATATCCGGGTTTTCGGCATGTCGTTTATTTTATTTGCAATTTTGTCATATATAGCTAACCTTAAATTTAATAAATAAAATCATCAGGATCGTATTCAGCTTAATTCGAAAAGGCTACGAAATTAATAATTATCAGCTTCTTTTTCTAAATGAAAATACTTGAGAACTTTCAAAATACTGATAATTTTCCGTGTATCTAGGCATATTTTTGTGTTATTTAAATAAATATAACAATAATATTAATATTCACTTTTCATAAATAATAAACAAAAAAGTACAGACCTGACGAGAACTGTCAGTGGGACAGTAGAAAAAGACGTAAGACACATTGCCGATACGAAAGATACGTCTGCATCCTATCTTCAATGATGTAAATATCTCCCGATTGATAGATCGCGCTTGCACGTAATCTTAACATCAACTTATCAATTTTGCTAAGTCAAAGATTAGGGTTAACGTTTGTAATACATTTAAACGGTTATTGTGATATTTTGATTAGGATTAATCACAGACCTGCCCTTTTTCCATTTCTTCCAACTTAATGTCTTAGAAGGACATTAACAATCGATGACGCACACCAAGAAGGGTATTATATGAACTATAGTTACTTGATTTTGTGTATTAATAAGGAAGATTACCGATGGAGATTTGTATAATTTGATCTATGAGATTTTTCATCGTCAAATTATATATATATAATCATACACCCTTTTACCGTTAGGTGTCGGGTTTACATTTAATTTCAATTTTCATATATAAACGTTTTCCATGCTCTTCTGTCTTTTGCTAAAATAGCTGCTTCTTTCCATGTCTTCCCTCTTTGTTGTATTATGTTACCCACCTCTTTATTCCATGTTTGCCTGGGTCTTCCCCTTTGTCTTTTTAGCTGTGTTTTTGCTTCGTATATTCTTCTTACTTGTCTGCTATTACTCATTCGTTGTATATGTCCCCACCAGCTCAATTGTCGTTGTTCAATAAATTTCAAGATTGGTTCAACCCCCAATTCTTCTCTTATACTTGTATTCCGAACTCTGTCCCTCCTTGTTACTCCTATTATTCGTCTCAGGTACTTCATCTCAGCGGCTTGGATTTTACTTTTTTGTGAGTTTAACAGAGTCCATGATTCACATCCATATGTTAGTATAGGTCTATATATGGTATTAAAAACTTTAATTTTCGTTTGTTTAGAGATTTCTTTTTTATTGGTAAATTTTTGGTTCATTGCATAATATAATTTTATTGTTTTATCTATTCTCTCATTTATTTCAATATCTTGTTTGCCATTTTGTGCTAAAGTTACTCCTAAGTATTTAAATTCTTTTACTTGTTCTATTTGAATATTGTCTAGTTTGATTTTAGTTTCAATATTTTGATCACCTATTATCAATATTTTGGTTTTATTTATATTAATTCTCATTCCTTCTTCTTCCAGTGCTTGTTTCCATATATTTAAGTTTTCTTGTAGTTGTTTCTCATTTCTTGCCACTAATACCACATCATTAGCAAATACTCCTTCAGATATTACCACTCTTTCTAAATTTTTATAGCCCACAAACATGGCTTTGGTTTTTCTTTCACATTTCTTTATTATAGTATCCATGTGTACATTAAATAGGGTTGGGCTTAGTCCTCCACCTTGTCTTAATCCCGTCTCTGTTTTGAATCCATCTGATTTTTTATTATTTTTTATTACATAGTTAGTATTTGTTTTATATATATCTTGGATAACTCTTATTATTTTGCTATCTATGCATCTTTCTTTCAGGCCTCTCCATACTTTTGTTCTAGGGATTGTGTCGAATGCTTTTTCCAGATCTACGAAAGCTAGATATATATTTTTATTTTGTGGTTGTCTCCTTTCAATTATTTGTTTGATTGTGAAAATATGATCTTCTTGTCTCCTGAATTAAACATCGTCAAATTAATTCAACATAATTATATTTGTTTGTAGTTCCTGCTACTTCCGGAATGGTTGAAGTAATCTCCATCTCCATCTCCTCTCTTCAACACAAATCTTTAAATAATCAAAAATCATATTGGTATAGTTTGTCTAAAGTATATCGTCTTCGCTTTTGACGGCAATCATCTAAATACGACCATTTACGATCACCTTAAAAGAATTTTACCTGAAATGAAACAGTCGAGTGACAAGGCAAGAACGGACCTGATTAGAGTTTATTTAACTTAACAGTATTTAATAATCTCTCATTTAGGAAGAAAAAGAAAAAAAGTTTAGAGAAATGATCTTCACATATTAAATGAAAAACAAAGGATATATGATAAAATTACAAAAATGATAGATATTTATGATATTTGATCCTTTTCAAAATAATAGTGGTTCGCCACTGGCGATCTCTTCTACAGCAGCTATTGGCTATATGATTTGTTGCAATTGGCCCATTAATTTTATAAATGGCGGTTAAAACTAAGACGATATACTTTGAGACAAACTATAAGAGCTACCTTATTTTGCCCCTCATACGTTCATTGGTATGTTTGGTTTTTTTTATAAAGAGAGATTGCTTTAAATGTTTGCTATCCATTGTTTTAACTTCAATAGTGTTATTTTGATATCGGAAAATGCGCAATTTATAATTAATATTTACGATGTTTCCATTTTTATATCTTTTAGTAATTTGTCATTTTTGTAGAGTATATACAACTCATTTTTCAATTGTTGAATCGGAAACAAATATCAGTATGTAAACTTTATATGCCATAAATTTTATATACCCAACTTTACAGACCAACTTTATTGCTTTCTGTTTGGTGGTTACGTGTTATAAAACACCCTATATCTTCTGTAAGCCACTTTGTATTTCACTATTGGTCTAAAGGCACTTTTCAATTAATTACATGTGTTATCCCATTTTTCTTCCAGGTTTATGTAATTATTATGACCCATGGCCAATTTTTAATTATTGCTTTTTTAATTCTTGATATACATTTTACCAACCAGATTTGAAAACAGAAAAAAAAACATTTTGGGAGGTTCCAGGTCCCAGCTATTGTCTCTAAGGCTGCTGCTTCTGTATAACCAACAAGACTACAGTTTCGACAATTTATTCGAGTCTACAAAAATACCAATCTACTTAGTGGTGCATAGTTTCATAAGTGCCCAGCAGATCGTACTATTTCATACAATTACTTATAGTTTGTATGATTCCACAAAGTATAGGTACTGATAAAAAAGGTAGAACGTGTCGCGGGACACACGGTAGGAACTTTAGTTCCTTTTAAGCAAAAATTATGTAATACATCTGACGTTATAGATAAACAATTTGCATATTCCTCGGTGGTCGAGTATTAAGCAAACCAGACTCTCACGCGGTAGACCCGGGTTCGATTCCCCGTGAAGAAGTTTTTTTTTATAGTTAATTTTATTTTCAAATAATTATTCTGCTTGATATTAATAACGACAACAGGTAGACGTTTGAAATATTCATCAGAATATTCATTATTATAGATAATGGTACGGTACCCTTCATGAGGGAGTCCGACTGGCAACATCTACTTATAACAGCATCGTATATTTAAAAAGGGAAACCGTAGCATTATACAAATTGGACATTCAAGAACTGTACGTTTCCCACAAAAAAATTAGTGGAAACATAAAATTGAATTGTTAAATTTTAAATTTGAAGTTATATTACAGTTTATAGACATTTTTATTTTCTAGATTTTTTCTTAAGTGGGTTGTAGAAAAAATATGCTGTTCGACTCGTGTGGATTGTCCATATCGCACTCGAACGAAACTTCGTCCTCGTGCGATATGGCCATCATATCCACACTAGTTGCACAAACTACTATTTCTATCAAAATATGCCCTTTTACATTTAAAAACAACCTGCCAAATGTCAAATCAATTTATCCATCCATTTTAAAGTTATCGAATTAAAACTTTCAAGTTTTCAAAATTTCAACACCCTGTATTTCGAAAAGTAAATGTGCTAGACCCCTTAATCCCCATATCATTTTGTCCAATTTTACGAGAGGAATCTAAATGCAAATGTTGTAATTACCCTTAACGTTCGAGATGCCTATACCATTTTTTGCGCGATCGTATTGAAATAAATTCCGAATAAAATAATTTAAATTTCTTCGAAATGAACGAAATGTCAAAAGTGACATTTATACTTCTCGATCAGTTTAAAATATATTTTGCATTTTGGTGAAATTGTTTTTATGCTATTTATTACTTTTCTACGTCTTAACGGTAAGTATATCACTTACCGACGTGTTAAACTTAGAAACCAGTAAACACAACCTACCGTCCTGACAACCGATGCTGTAAATAAACAAAAAAGATCAATCGCGCAAAAAAAATTATGGAAATACTAGTAAAAATTTATCCGAACAAATTCAAGTAGATCACCAGCACTGCGAATACCAGCTTTGCATAGAATTTTAATATAGCATCGGTGGTTCAGTGGTAGAATGCTCGCCTTCAACGCGGTCGGCCCGGGTTCGATTCCCGACCGAAGCATATGAATCGCTGCTTCGTAAACGAGAGAGAGACTCAGGAAAGAGCACACGCACGCAGCAAGGCACATAACGAAGCAACGTAACGTAACGGTCAGATCTTTTGCGTCGCGACCCCCGGTCGCTCAAGCATAACCTGACGTAAAGAACTAATGTTTCAATAATGTTCCAAAAATGTAAAAATGTTTTAATAGATGTCAAGGTAATAGTCTTATACGCCTTACAAATTTGAAGTTACTCTTTAAAGAGTAGATCGTTAACCAAGAAGAAACATCTACTTCTCTGGCTATGTGCCCCGACAGACAATGAATTTAACAGTTCCAAGCTAAGCGGAGCCATGTCGAATTTTTGGCAAATATATAAGTTTCAATGAAATGACTTATAGAAATAATCAATAATATGCAATTCAACCGCATCAACATTAAAAATCATAAAGTTATGAATCGAATATGATTAATCGAGTATCGAATATCGTCTGAGTGACTAAGGGGGGTTCCAAATAACGCGTCACTGCGATTTCTGGGGTTGTAGTAAGTGATGATATTGTATTCGCCACGCCCTGATTGTTAGCTGGTGCTGCTAATTGATATATTGGTTGGAACGCCGACGATGCGTGCGATATATAATCTCTCTCTCCCTTTTTCTTCTGGTAAGCAGAACGGACAGTTTTGTTTTATGCTCCTGGGAGGATTAATCTCAGATATGTTTTAGTTGAAAAGCGAAAAAGGATTTAATGAGTTAAAACTCCCCACAGATTATTCAGCTAAAGTGATCGGTAATCTTTTAATGTAATTATACCGCAAATCTAGGTTATTTCGCTGCTCAACAGGACAAGCTACTGATAGGAGTCTCAGAAACTAGTTGTTCCTTTAGTCCTACTCCTTTTTAGGACATATGCAGACCTCAGCATGGGTAGTCTTCCTCCTTTATCAACCAAACATCCTGGTGTTCTGTCTTGGGACTCCGCATGTATTTATGAATGGAAGATTCTACATTTTTGTTCCGCTGCTTTGAGCATTTCAATGCTTTCGTTTGGGTGGAATTGTTTCACGTGTTGAAATAACACCTCCTTCACAACTACTGAAGATTTCTACAGGAAAAATGGTGGCCTATATAGAAGACACGAAGCATCTGGAATGAAAGTAGGTAGATAACATGGGTAATGGTAGGTACAAAGATTCAGTTCAGATGCTTGGGCTGTTGAGCCCAACCCAAACGTATGAATGAATGAAGGAAAGAATATTTTTACTGACCATAACTAATGTGAATATGTCAAATTTCCCAAGAAACGATCTGTTTCTACCTTTGCTCATCAATTGAATTATTTATTTTATGGATTGTAACAATTGGCAAATCATTTTTCACGGAACTCTTTCCACTGTAATGATTATAATATTTTTATATCACTTTATTGAAATTTACGTAATCGTTAAGGTGTCTAGAAAGAGCCAGTTACGCCACTGACATTTCTTTGTTATGATAAAACGAGATCCTGCAAGTCACTTTTGGCGATAGGCGGTGCGATAAGTAACGAAGAGGGTGTCGATAAAGGATTCTAAAAGGATACCCCGGGGAGTTGTAAGTGATGTTGGCACACCATGTATTATTTATTGTGAAAAGGCCGAGTTTCGAGGTTCGTTTAGGGTCTTGACATCCTTTTGCCATCAACTCGAAGATGGATCCCGCTTTTTTGAAGATATGTATTATAAATTTATATATATTTTCTTATATCACATTCTCATTTGATAATAGTATATTTTCCACTACTAGCTGTGAAGTTATTGCTTCTTCTAGCCAACTAAGAAGTTGAATTTCTCTATTAGTGGTTAATCAGGTCAATAATGACAAATTCAAATATTTTGATATTTCAGGGATAGTAGTTCTACAAAAACTTGTGCAGCATAATTTTGTATACACAGGAGATTATCTTTAACATATTTGCTGCTTGACATTACCTATCAAGATAAAATTATTTGAATAAAAATGCCATTAGTTTAAAATTCGCGCTCAACCAAAAATTACTGATGACATAACGAGTACGTTCATAATATATCGAAAACTGACAGTGTACTTGTCAGTCAGATGACGGGGTAAACGCTTCTCGTGGTGCGTTTGTGAAATATTTTTAATTGTTGTCTTAAATTTGGCTAGTAGTGAAAAAAATTGTATATTATACACCATGGTGTTGAAGACATTTATAAACCTCGCACCTTATCTTGGTGCTCAGTCAATAATAATAATAGTCTTTAACCCCTTGGTGTATAATATACTATTATTCAACAAGCATTTATATTCGCGAAGGTAGATAGAAGTTAAATAGTAAATTGTTATTATTTGAAGTCAGTACAGTGATCGAAGACAAGGCAAGGGCGGTCCTGGTTATAGTTTATTTAACTTAATAGTATTTAATAATCTCTCATTTAGGAGAAAAAAGGAAAGATCTTAAAGAAATGGTCTTCACATATTAAATAAAAAACAAAAGATGTATGATAAAAATACAAAAAGATAGTTATTTGTGAATTTGATCCTTTTCAAAATAATTTTAAATAGTCAGCCACTGGCGATCTCTTTTACAGCAGCTCTTGGTCATATGATTTATTGCAATTATCCCATTAATTTTATGATTTTCGGCAAAAGCGATGACTATATACTTTGAGACAAACATTTTTATTTGCTACAAGATATCCAGATCCGACCCAGCCGTCACATAGTGAAGAGTATATTAAACAATGTATCACAATTTGTTTGTTTTCAAGCAAAAGGTTAGACTTAAGTAAAAGAATAAAAATATATGGTTGTTTCATTAAAAAAAATGAGGATATTTAATTTTTTTGAACTTGACTTTTCTTAACAGCCCTGTATACAACAATGAAACTTTCGACATGTCACCAATTATCTTGATCGTGCCACTAATCAACCCGTCAAGATGTTTTTTATTTGGTATTGGGGTTGTCTTTTGCATCTGTCAATTTTTTATAAAAAATATTAATAGCTACAGTATTCTACACAAAGTGACATTTGAATTTAATGTTGAATCCAAGATGTTAATAATATACAGGGTGTCACACTTAAAATAACCAAGTTGTCATTTACTTTTCGTTATACGCAGAAGTGACATTTATGTCAAAATGTTTTCCAGAAATAAATATAACGATAGATGATAAAAAAATAGAACAAGTAAAAGATTTCAAATATCTAGGTGTAACGAGAGACGAAAAGGGAAGACAAGAAGCAGAAATTAACAACAGAATCGAGAAAACCATAAAACTGTACTATACAATGAATAAGAACTTCATCAATAAAAGAGAAATTTCAAGACAGACAAAACTAAAAATATTCAAAACAATATATAGACCAGTATTAACATATGGATGCGAATCCTGGATATTAAAAAAAAATCAAAAGTAGAATACAAGCAACAGAAATGAAATACCTGAGGAGAGTTATAGGAGTGACAAGGAGAGACAAAATAAGAAATACACGAATAAGAGAAGAACTAGACATAGAAGACATTATTTCATTTATAGAACAAAAACAATTGGGATGGTGGGGACACATACAGAGAATGCCAAGCAATAGACCTGTGAAACAAATTTATGAAGCGAAAACACAAAACAAGAGAAGAAGAGGAAGACCTGAAAAAACCTGGAACGACATGATAGGAAAGATTCTACACGAAAGAAATAAACAATGGAATGAAGCAAAGACACTGACTAGAGACAGAAAAGGATGGAAAAAGTTCATGAAGCAACAATAAAATGATAACCCGACACCCTGAGGGTAAAAGGGCTCAAGATTATATATATATTTATATTCAAGACATGAGTTGGAGTTGGTGGTAGAAAGACCAGCATAGCTTGGTCGACCATCTATGTATAACAAGACGAACCTCTTGCGTAGTGGTTGAAATACCGATACCTTCTCCACACCCATTTGCAGTTATATATATTTATATATGTTTTCCATAGTTTCGGCATAACTTGTTCTTCATCTATGCCAATTTTCATAAAAATCGTCTCCAATATATAGATAGTGTATACACTGTGTTATTTATAAGATACGACAGGGTGATTTCTTTACAAAACTGTCAAACACGAGCTTTTTTACCAAATAGCGCTAATAAAAAATAATAACAGATTTGGAAAGGTCGTTGAAAAATAAGTTAAAATGCCCTTTTCATTTTCTTAAATTCGCTCTGGCTTCATGAAAAAAAAAGGATAGTTGTGTTTAAAATAGTCGAACTTCATTTTCATACCACTTTCGGATACTTCCATAAATAACACAGTGTATAAGAGTCAGTCACGTACCTAAAGCTTTTACATGGGGAGGATTTTGGTTTTTTTTATCTGATAGGTTTAGAAGGGGAAAGCTTTATTGAAGGCGCCGCCTGAGGCAAAAAAAATCGAGTGCCACGACCTAAAGCAATTTTTCAAGTTCAAGAAATAATGTTGAGTTTTTTTTTTAATTATTTGTTTGACTTGGCTACATCTAAAAGTATTTTTAAACATCGTTTTTCGTTTTGCCCCCTTCTGCTGAAATGGTTATAACCATGCCGTCCCTTCGCCGGCACCACCTCAGCCTCTTGGGCTTTTGTGGATTCTCCTAACATTCTGACTACAGCCTATTCAGCCAATCCGTTCCCTGTATTACCTCATACATGTTCTTCACTGAATAGTTGTAGAAGTCTTCTGGAGTCATTTGGGGTCTTCCACTTAGTTTTTGCCTCCTATGGGCCAGCGACTCACAGTTGCAAAATATGTGCAGAGCTGTTTCAGTGTCCTTTTTGCATCTCCTGCTCAGCTCCTTTGTGCGAAAGTCTCCCCTAAGAAGCCCTGTTATAGTACGTAGTTTGTTCCTGCTCATTGAGAGCAGTTCTTTCG
Organism: Galerucella pusilla; assembly: GCA_910591695.1. Lineage (NCBI taxonomy): Eukaryota > Metazoa > Arthropoda > Insecta > Coleoptera > Chrysomelidae > Galerucella > Galerucella pusilla. The sequence goes on along the minus strand of CAJUYI010003489.1, from coordinate 23,491 downwards.
CTACTTTTTCTGATGGCTCTTTTATGGATTTCTTTCCATGTGTTTGCCTGGGCGTATTCTTCCAGAGTTTTATGGATTGTTCTTTTACCCACCCTTTTAACCATGACCTAGTGGAGCATCTGGGGATGCCCACAGATGGTTCGGGTCTGTTCATCAGTGTTGACGATCCTGCCCTTGCAAGTACGTCAGCTTTTTCATTGCCAGCGATTCCTTTGTGACCTAGGACCCACTCCAGTGTTACCACTGTTCCGAGTCGCCAGTCTTCTAAGTTCTTCCCCGCATTCCCATACAAACCGAGATGTTACCTGTATATTAATTTGGGAGCACCTATTTTAAAAAGTGATAGATGATTGAAAATTGAAGCTTTTATCAAAACAGAACATCAATCTCACAAAAGTAAATTTAACCTCTTCAGCTAAATTATTCACAATTGTTGAGAAATCTATTTCTATTGCCACATCCCGATGAATACTCATATTGCGGCAGTATGCCAATAAAAAATTATTGTACCTTTATTGTATTTTCTATGGGGAGGGTTTGAGCCCACAAAACCCCCCCTCTTATATACGCCCCTGATAAGAGTGCTTCTATCACGTATACTTAAAAAACGGTTTTTTTTCTAAGTTGTGCAAGTTTTATTTTATAAAAAGACAAAGGTTCCTGTAAAAAATACATCTATCTTTACTAATGTAACACCGCCGTCATCTTCCTTAACTTCCCCCTTTATTTATTTTTAGGGCCAAAAGTCAAACAGTTTTAATATAACGTAAATATTAACACGGTAAGGGTTCGTGGGAGAAATTAAAAATACTTGTCAGTCGTAATTATTATTATCACACCGGAAAAGCAGAGCTACCAACTAAAAGCTCGACGCTATCTTTACACTTTTTTTTAGGTATTTTGTCATCGCGAAAAGAAGTAATTTTTCTTTTTTTGCTATTATGGGAAAATATTAGTTCTTTCTTTTGGTCCATTATGAAACCTAAATGATTCTAGTTTATTTTTAACACGTTGATTGCCACGGCAATTTATAGAAATCTGGTTAAAATATCAATTTGATTTTTTGATCGTTTTTTAAGAAATATTTTGTTCATGCAAGCCAGCATTGATTTTTTGTTCTTTTCCAAGAAGCCATCTATCGATATTAGCACTGATATATCGCGAGTTAAATCGTAATAGCTGGACAAAAATGACAAGAGCACGTAAGACTAGATAACTCGTAGTAGGCGTCCTAGAAAAGAACGCAATTTAGGAGTTATCTCGTAGTTGGCAGTAGTAGTTGGCAGTCAACGTGTTAATTCAGCTTTTCTTTCTTAAAATCTAACACAGGATTTTTTGAAATATCCCAGTAAACATTGAAATGCTTTGGTAATGCGTCTTACGTACTTCCCGTACATTAGTTTAATTATTTATTAAATCAATTTTTTTTATTTAATATGGTATTTTTTAGGCCATAAACCTACTTGTGTCACTATTACTGGTACAAAATTGTTGAAAAATAATTATGTATGGTTTTATAACTCAAAATGTGTAACTGTTGAATAAATAGGTACCACATAGGCCATTTTAGGGCAAAAGTCATTGATACCATTATTGT
>CAJUYI010003489.1:0-16275 GCA_910591695.1 Galerucella pusilla | reverse complement strand
AATTGAAAAGGCCCAATTCGTAAGCAAATTTTCAGCTCTAAAGAAGCATTTTTAAAAATATACACATATATTCGTCATAAAAATGGTAAGTGATAAAGTACCCTTTTGTAAAAATGCATATTTTCAAATGAACGGCTCTATTTACATATCATTATTACATGTTGTCGGAAAAAGGGTACATACATACCTCTTTCTCAAATCAGCAGTGGCTATCAACCCGTATTTATGGTAACAAAATGTCCAGTGGAGTACACACGTGTCATGGGTTAAACATTTTACTAGGTATAGGTATAGGTATAAATACTTTTTCCTCTGATTTCTTTTATGACGAGACTTTGAGCTGTTCAACTTTAAACTGCGCTGTTGCCGTCTGAAAAGTCTATGAAAGTCTTAACAGATTTGTATATATTTCATATCTTTTCCCTGATAAATAATGCGATCTACTTTAGGAATCTCTTTAATAACCCAATTTCTATTAAGGTTTTTTTGATATATTATGATAGTCGTATTCTCTAAACACTTAACATCTAATATTCATCACAATTAATAATGTCAAATTGCGTCCAATGTTTGGGTATCATCTAGAATAGTTAAAGTAAAATTGCTTCAAAGTTTAATACTATTGTAACATCTGACAAAGTATTTGAAAATTACTTTTCAAAGAACAGAGAAGAAGCAACAACTACTTCTCGGGCTATGTGCTCCGAAAAACATTGAATTACACTTCTAAGTTAAAGGGGTTCAGATTTTTGTAATGAATAACTCAATTTTTCACATTGTCATCATACAAAGTATTAATTAATATGGTTTTGAACCTGAATGTGATACGAAAGTTACGCTACTGTCGGCACAACCCCCGACAGGCGCTGTGAACTGCCTTGATTAATAGACTACAATCCACCCATTTAGTAGTTCGTAAGTTCTCTTATAGGGTTGAATAATCTGATAACGACTTTATATTACTATTGCTAACGACAAACACAACTTCTCTGATTTAATACCACGTTCAGATAACGGGCTTTTTATGTTAGCTCTAAATGTTGTACATTTGTTTGCTGAATGAGTAGGGATGAGTGAAATTGTATGTTGGCAATTATACAAAAAAAGACGTGAATATATTAAATTATTAGTTGTATATTTATGTATATGATTCAAAGAAATAAGTCTAAGCAAATTTGATTCACCTTTCAAGTTTGTTTAGTTATCTTAGTTCATTCACTCATACGTTTGGGTTGGGCTCAACAGCCCAGGTACTATCTACCTACTTCCATTCCAGAAGCTTCATGTCTTCTATATAGGCCACCTGTTTATCTGGAGGGATCTTCCGTAGTTGTGATGGTTGTGTTATTTCCACTCCAAAGTTCTTCCGTCTGAGTCCTTGTAAGTTCTCACAGAAGCAGAGTATGTGAGTAGGTGTTTCATCGTATAATTCACATTTTCTGCACATAGGTTCACTAACTTTGCCTATCCTGTGCAAATGCTTCCTCATCAGGGTACAGTCTCCAGTCCCCAGGTCGGTAACTATCATAAAAATTTCTCTTACCCAGTTTCAGCAGCCTGGACGAGGGTTCCTTGTCTAACTTATTCAGTAGACTCTTAGTATGGAGGTGTCCTTGTGTCAGCCTCCATTTGAGTTGGAGTTCCTCAACTAGCCAGTTCCCGACTTCCCCTCTTATGTAACCCTTTGTGATTCCACAAAACGGTTCCGGACCTGTGAAGGCTCCTTTAGAGCCTTCTTTAGCTAGCTGGTCTGCCATTTTATTCCCTTGAATCCCCTCAAGGGCCGGCACCACTATTAAAGACACTTTGTTCTCTCTTGCCAGCATGTTAAGGGATTCTTTAGTTTTTTACCAGTCCAGACCTAGTTGTTGGATTGCTGATAGCTTTTAGCACAACCTGGCTGTCAGTGAAAATTTTAATTTTTTGATCGGTATTTCCTTTTCTGATATTTTCATCAATGAAGGCTATAGCGGCAGTCGTCTCTGCTTGAAACACAGTTGCGTATTGTCCAAGGCTAAGAGACAGTTTCTTTCATGTCCACTTATACCAGCCCCAGTGCCATGGTTTGTTTTGGATCTATCGGTGAACCAGATGATTTCTCTAGAATAACCTGTTCCCTGAATGGGATTATGATATTCAATCGCTCAGTAAATATGTTCTCCGATGTCATGCTATCAAGTTGTATTAGTTATTTCTAATGTTGAGTCGTGCTTCTCTCAAAAACATTCGGTATAGGTAGCAGGCAAATTTTGTAATAGAGTACACGTATATTTCATATTTTGCTTGGATATTTATTTATAATAGTAAATATGATATCAAAAATTACTAATCATAGGAAATAAACCAGTTTCCATGGGAATTTACTCCTAAATTTTAAAATAAAATTTAAATTTCCCTGCACTTTCCGACCACAACCCGAGGATTTCCGAACCCTACCGATGAAACGTGTGATGTCATATCTCTTGTGTTTACTTATATGTCAATATGGCCGGTATTGTATTAGGTTATGTGTAGTTGTGTGTTTATATTGTATTTTAATCAACTATTAATTGCTGCATCGATGTAAAAATATCATTTATATGTTTGTTTGAGACCTTTACGTGTTTGTGTGTGCTTTTTTTATTTCTAAATGTCAACGTAAAGTGGAAAGTGGACATAAATATTCGATATTTCCGAGGATATTTTAAAATTTTTGGAAGAATATATTTTATTTACTAGTTCAGTGTTCAGTGACGATTTCTTCATATATTTTTCATGTGAGTAAAGATATGGCTAGCGAAGGTTTTGTGAAAGCACAAACTGATAACTTGCCCAAAGTAGACTCATTTATGCTGCTTGAATTTATGAAGTAAAACAGCTGCTTTAATGCAGAGGAAATAAGAGGAGTTAAAGCATTATCGTAAGTACGATTTAAACTATGTTTTATTTATATAATATATACCAACCATATTTCGATGTGTGGTCGTAAGAAAATGATGTTTTTATGGTTGATTTCTAGACATATGGGTACATAACCTCAAACTATTTAAGAATAAAAATTACCAGCATAGAAGTAGGTATTTACATTAAAATGGTCTTCATAAACAAAAGTAATGCTCTTCTCTTAAGTGTATTTTTGCTTGCGCCACCAGGTAAAGTAACAAATATTTTGTCTGGAGTTTTAATAGACGTTGATTTACACACTGGAACAATGCAATACTTGGAATACAAAGTTTGACGTCACTCCATGGAGCAGCCATCTTTATAACGTAATGCGCGTTTTGGAGGACTTTCAAATTTTATGATTTTTAAAGTCGTTTTAAAAGTAAAGTTTATATTTTTTTGAAAAAATAGGCATGCAATGTGTTAGGAGACCTGATAAAGCGTCAATTCCCACCAATATCAAAATTTATGCTTGTACCCTATTGCGGAGTTAATGAGTAGATGTGCACATTCTATCACATACAGTCACCTGCTCAGTCTCGAGGAAAGAAAAGATCCAGTAGGGCTTAGATAATTAAAGACTCTTCTGGGTGATCTGATAAAGCGTCAATTCCCACCAATAGCAAAATTTATGCTTGTACCTATTGTATTTTATTTAAAACGTATGTAACGATGAATCTAATTTGCTTTAAACTCGTTTGATAAAGCTACTGTGTTAGCAAAACGCATCACAAGTTCAAAATATAATGAAGGTTTAAACAAATTGAATTGTTTTATTTCATCTTTATCGAATAAAAGTCTCATCTATTCAATTTTTAATACGTATGTGTCAGTCATCATTCATATCCTATTCATTTCTCATCTAAACTTCAACAGTTTATTATTTTTGGAAATGGTAAGAGTTCAGCTTTCAGAGGGAATGAAAATATATAGGGTGATTCATTAAAAAAAAACGATATTTACATTTGAAAAATACCATTTGTTTAAAACACCCTATATAAGATTACACTATAAAAATTTAGACTGAAATAACTTTCTATGAAAAGACATTGTTTATCGAAAAACGCACATCCCTATCGTTTCTGAGTTTTTGCAGTTAAAATTGGTAAGAAACTTCTGTTACACCCGGTATTTCCCTAGATAATCATAGAATCCTGTATACTTGAAATGTTTTCTACAACATTAACGATCCACTCCATCTGACAGAAAGCTTCATTTCGCTATAGCCGCGTAGGATTGCAGGAATTAACGTTCCTGCAACTCCTGCAACGATTTATTCCCCGTCTACTAACAGAGGGCGCTGATGTTAGGTGAACTCTTATAATCAATACTGAGAATAAAGGAACGTAAATTGAAATACAGATGGCAGGATCTTGCAAGTTAAATGAAAAGTTAGAAATAGTGAATATTTTGGAAGATTAATTAAGTTTATGAATATACGACGAGGGCGTTAATGAAGGAATATTTTTCTAGCTAAAGTTATTATAAAAAAACGCTTGCACTAGTCAATTTTTATTATAAATTGCGCATCGTACTTTATTATTGAATGTACGAATGAAGTCTCCACTTTAACGTACTCATTTGTGTATTTAGAGCGTAAAGTAACAGATTGCCGCTCGAGAAAGAATTTTGCGATATTTTGAAAGCAGGAATTTTACTTTACTCTCGAAAAACACACATAATTTTTTCTACAGTCGCTCGTAAATTATTAATTACTACATATAGGTATTATTATTATATTTTAGATACATATGAAACATTTTTGTTCGATTTTTTCAAATATTCAAATCATTGAAGTTGCATGCATTATTATGGATATTATATACCGCATGTCATGTAGCTGCCTGTTTTATTAAACTTTTTTTCGCCTACTTTAACGGAAAGCCAATCATATGCGAACACCAAAAATGGGGAGTAAATTATTGTTTATCAGCCTAAGAGCGGAAAATTCACAACGGTACGATTTTTGAAATTTACTTTGACGTTTCACATGAGTTCTTCACTTAAACGTCAGTGCATGTCAAAGTTTTTTGTTATATTTCCCTATTTTTTGGTTTATTCGGTAGGCAAAAAACAGTTGTGTGTCACACATGCAGGAAACGCTTTAGCAACACTTAACTATCAGCTACTATTGTGTCAAATGGGCGGAAAATGAGCTTTAGCAATCAAAGCTAGAGCGAGCGTAGCGAACTAAGCCCGATTGAATTGGTATGGACACAGATAAAGGTTCAAGTTCAAGTTCAAGTTTCAAGAAAAAATAATAAAAATAGTAATGTTAAACAGTTGCTTTTGCGGAAGCTGTAAATAATGTGAAGCCTGAAAACTGGGGAAAGGCAGTAAATCAAACGATTAATTAAAGAAGTAGGCCAAGAGCCGGGTATTTTTTGTAAAAAATGTACGGGAACCGGTATTTTTTTTGGAATATGTTCAGGGGTGTATGCGTTATACAACAAAAAGTTTCGAATAAAAAAAATGGCAAATTTTATTATCTACAATAATGATGTTTGCAATTTCTGTCTTACGATGCGCGGTTCGCGAGATATTTGATAAAACGTGTTTTTCAAGATGGCGGCTGAAGTGAAGCCGCCTCCATGACGCCATGCAACTTGGATTTACATTCAGGGGACACCCCTGAACATATTCAGAAAAAAATACCTGTTCCCGTACATTTTTTTCAGAGCCTACTTTTTTGGCTGGGGCTCTTGGACTAAATAGAAAATGAGGAAGCTGGACAATATTACTTATGAAATGACAGAGCCACTCATTGTAAATATTGGTTGTGACAGTTCATCTTCTGATTCCAATTCTGATTTGGATTTGTAAGAAGTAGCTTTACGTTCTTAACATACCTACCTTATGGGAGAATAAAACAACTTAGAAAAAATTGCACTTTTTTACTTCCAGCAGTTAAGAAGTTATAAGCAGGTTAATTAGGTGAAAATATAAGTGTAAACCTGATATAGGTACCTATTTATTATGTTTATACAAATGTTATTTTATACGAAAATACTCGGAGCATAACTTCAAAAACTATTTCAACTTCCTAAAAAAAAAAAGTGATACGTCTATGGATTACGAATACTTTGTTATTTTAATACTCTATTATTCATAAAAATAGACTATAGTGGTATAGTATATTTCATTACCAGTACAGAAATGAGGGTGTGAGGCGCAGCCGAACACGGGAAGTCATGCAAGAACGGAAAATCCATTTCTGGACGAGTAATGAACGATATTTTTTATTATACTTAGGTACCTGAAATCAACATAAACAAAAAATATCGCAAAAAATTATTAAGAAAATCGGGAATATTTATTTTTATTTTTAAAACAGTAAAAATGTAAGTACATACAACTCAAATTAACAAAAAAAATACAAGTAGGTAATTCTAAGAAAATTAATTTTGGACAGAACCGTTATTATTAATATCTAGTAATATTTATTGTACAATTCGTATTATTGTTGAAGCTCAATCCCTTTTGCATTTCTTTTTGTTGAACTAGGATATCTAGTATTATGGATATCTATGTTTATTATTAAGCGCACGGAAATAGGGATCGGGAAAAAATTTCCGTGCGCTGTTCCGAAAATGTCATATTTACTGTATTTTATAAACAGTTGAAAATGTAGTATTTTCTGTTAAGTATAATAAAAAGATTATTTCACAACTGAAATGTTGGGCTAGTAAAATGATATTTAGTTTTTAAATTTTATCGGATCTATTACTGTTTACAATAAGGGATTTATAAAGTTATATTATTAAATTATTAGGACCAGATACCGAGTTAAAGAAATATTGTGGAATGTACTTTATATTTCCTGATTTGTGCATAAAAAAAACAGCTATGCCAATATTTTATATTCAAAGCAATTCATACATCAGATTTCAAAGATTGGTAAGTGGTGGTTACCTCCGAAGGATTTCTAATTAAGTTGTCTAAGTGCCGAGAGTTGCGCTGGTTACCGCCTCCCGCTTTATCACTCCCCGCTGTCCCCTCTACCATCATCTCCAAACCGGCAACCACCCGCCCCACACCTTCTAAAGCTCATTTCCGGCATTCGCCGCCTGTGCTATATTAATTTTAAATTAAACCCGGATAAAACCCCCTCCAAGCTGCCGGTCTGCCTCTCCGGATTATCTAATGTACTATCTCTCGAAACAAGGAAGTATCCAAGGGGAAATCTAACTAACTTATGCCCCCAATTCTAAAGTCATTTTTCTGTAGGATTAGTATCAAAACAAAATATTATGAAATGTGATTGACACAAAATGTTTTTTTATAGAAAAAGTTGTATATCTTTTGAAATTGTGAATATATGTTGTATTTGGCGTATTCATCAACAATTTTTATCAATTATATTTATCTTGTACCTAGTTTTTAAATAATTAAGGGTTAATGACCATGAATCAAATGTTTGACGATCTTTTCTACGATTGTATTCCATTCACCAATTGAATTAAAGAGTCTGCTTTGCTTAATATTTTAAAAAACTTATTGCAACCACGATTCTAAATTCAATCCCAAGATTCCGACTATGTAAACATTGTAAACAAACACTGGCGCAGCACGTCACAGATCATCCTCGTGAAAGATTTTTGTTGCTTTGCGCCTGCTCTCGTGGCGACGGTTTGTCGAACGCTTTTTTCGTTTTCGCTGCACTATTCCCTGGTGTTTCGCTATTTCGGTACTATTTTGTCTGGTGGAAAGCTGAAGGTTTGTCCAAAGTTAAGAAATTGGCGTAGGTATAACTTGTGCATTAACCTACGCAACCTCCTACACATATACTGCTCTCATAAGGAACTTTTCAACCTTCTGAACAGGAACAAAATTCCAAAATCTGTCGTTGGACAGAGCATTTGTGGTTATAATAGACTAGTATGAGAGTGTCTAAATTACTGTCCTACGGAAAGGATTGCATTCATTAAGATAAGATGGCTGATTTCCAAAAGAAAGTCAATTGGCATTGGCGGTTTTTGAAACGTTATGGGAGCTGTTTTATCAGGCTTTGAGGAAAGATCAGCTGGACACAAAATGAACGATGGGAATTTCGTATTTGTGCAGTTAGTATCAATAATTAATTGTAGAATTTCTCCGAGATATCCCATACTATCCTAAACTCCGAGTGCTGCCTACCATCAATACAATCCGGTACCGGCAATAGCAAGCTTACGGTCGCACTCCTACAAGTTTGTCTTTTCGGGGCATCTGCTTGGGTCACAAGTGGCGTTTAACATTGTCCCATTTGTCGGATCTGTGCTTGTGAGAACCACTGTTAGCTTGGCTTTATATTTAGTGGATCAATGGAATGGGAGGAAGTGGGTTTGTGTTTGATATTTCTCAATCAAAATAGTCTTATTGGAAATGAAGAGCTAGGTAAACGTTGTTTCTGAACTAAGACATTGTTGGAATAAGAAAATAAGAAGTGGTTTATTGTCTCTAATGGTATTTTGGATGTTAGTTTGAAGTTTTTTGGGATACGTGCTTCACTCTAATTTTTTGGAGAAGTGCCTTTAAGAAGGAAACTTGTCCTTTCAGGATTTCGTTCCTATTAGAAAGGTTGAAAAGATCCTCCTGAGAAAAGTATTTGGGTGGAAGGTTACGTATACTAATGCCCGATATCACCTACTATTTCCTAAATGTTTTCCTCGAGTAGCTTTTGTACTTCTCTTATTTACATAACAGCATAAGCCAACTCTATTAGTGGTGCCAATATCATACATGGAACAATAAAAAAACGGGTTAGGTGGGTTGAAACGCACTTTAACCCACTTTCCCGCACTAGTGCAAATTTTGACCTTATTAGGTTAGATAGTTTTTTACTTCGGGAGTTATAACTATTGTTACAGCAGGTGAATAACAAGTCCATCACATAAAATCTACATCTTTTCTATAGCATTTTTTGCATTTTTAATTTTGATATAACCCTGTACATTCTTTAAAGTAGTGATATAAAACAACTATCAAACCACCCTGGTTTGATATAAGAAAAATATATCAAATAAAATTATTTCATCCACAAATGACTTAAAACCGTTGCCATATCATTCATAAATTGCCAGAGCTTTTAATGACCTTGAACGGATCGCTTTACGATTCATTTTACTTTTCCATAAGCGTAGGTAGCATAAGTTTTAAAATGACTTGAACGTGTTAAATGTTTTTTCTTAAATAATGTAGATGAGTGAATAAAACAATAGTCTCATACAAAATATTTATTGGTTTACACATACACTACCCGTTTTCTTCTTTTTAATGGTATCCATTGCAAAAAAATCCTTATAAACTATAAAAATAATAATGTTTGTTCGTCCGAAAAGCCGTAAAAATATAAATCCTGTATAATAAATAATGTTATTGGCAAATTCACCACTTGCACTTTGGTTGGATCGCAGCACTAGCCGCAACTGGCCGTCGGATGAGATACTCATCCGAACGACGGTGTAGGTCACTGAGAACTCGGGAGTGTGACGTCACGAGATAACATACTGGTTCGCTCCTATACTGTGCTATAGCAGGCATGACCTACGTTGTCTAACAGGCCTTTTAACAGGCCACTTTTATCTGAATCATCATATGCTAAAACTTGGACTGTCGGAAGATCCGCCGTCTTTGTCTGAAAGATGATGAAAAAGCAGAGCATATTATTTCTGTCTGCCCCGCCGTGGCTCGAATCAGGTATCTGATGTTTGGCTGGGTCTCTCTCTCGCACTCGGATCTAAAATATCATTCACCAAATAAACTATTTGTTTGGTGAAATTTGAATATGAGTGAGCAATAACATTGTCTAATATTATATTAGACAATGGCAATAATAAACTCTTGGGGGCCGCAGTGGAGTGCCTTATACCATACACACCATACACCTGACCTAACCTAACCTAGTGGTGGTAAGAATATTCAGTAATGATATTAGATTTTCCAATATTTCAAAGCTTGGAATCTTCATTTCGAATATTAATTTCCTACATCATATATTCAGTGGTTCTGGACAATGATAGAAATGATAAAAATATTCACAATATAATTCATAATAATGTCTATTTTTTCAAAATATTTAAATATACAATGTCCACTCTTTTAGTTGTTTGTAATAAAATTATTCGAAACTCATCTTCTAAAAAAATATTATGGTTCCGTCTTTGCTTTGAAAAGAATTCCAGATGAATATGACGGGAGAAAAGCGATGCTATACCAAAATGCAGGAAATAACTCGGTCTTGAGGTAGATTGCCATTAATATCGTCATTACTGGATGGAAATTCATTTCGCGTCTTTCTATAAATTCACTTAACGAACACCCACTCCGGCAGATATAGGAAGTGTTCATACTCGCCGAGCTGAGAATCATCCAAGCAGAACCACAAATATGTTCCTTTGTCATTTTGGAAATTTAATTGTAATTCAAACTCCAATAGGCAACGGGTATTCAAAGCGCAAATTTTATTATTAAATAGAGTTTATATCTCAGAATTCCATCATATACTTAATACTTCAATGTCCTAAGTCAAATTGGATATGAATATTATTATTGTAGAGTGTTGAAGACTTGCCAAATCTGAATAGGATTTTCTCTGTAACCATTGAACTTGGAGGCTACGTTATTTAAAACCTTATCGTTAGATTTCACCATAAAGTCTGGGTTGCTGTACCTTTTCTGAATAGTTAAGTTCAAAGTTGGAGCAAGATTTCAAAAAAAAGAAAAAGTGTTACTTCTATGATCGATAAATGTTACTGACGTCAATCGGAGAAAAAATATTTTTTACTAATGGAGTCATGAATATTGGAACAAAGAACTTAAAACGTGTCATACAATTTTTAAGACCTGTTCAGTTTTTGTCATCTAAATCCATTATGTTGATAGCAAACGGTACGTAGAGGAACAATAAAACCGCATAAAAGTAAGCATGTTTGAGCTTTCATGTGTTCACAAGCTTAAATTCAGCTTCTCTGAAATTGAATGGCTAAAAGTTTACCGCAATTGTCAGTCGCTTCACACTCAAGCCGCTAGAGGCACCACTTAGCACAAGTGACTAATGAATGGAGGCTGATTGGAGTTAAAATCGTCTTTTTTTGCCACGTATACATACAGGTCCGGAATTTGGAACTTGGAAACTTATAATACATTTTTATAATATAGAAGTTAATAAATACAAGTATTTATAATCTCACTTGCCATAAAAATCAAGCTAAAAATAAAATTCTAAAACAGCGTTTGTCTGATGGCATGTCATAATGACAACGTTTTGTTACCCAATTTTGATGACATAAGGAAGATCAGTATATAGGTGATGTGATGTGATGGTGAGATCAAAAAAGTTTACTTAAAATGTACAAAACTATTTATTATAAATGATAAAAGAGCAATTGCTGCAATCTGCAATATATTTTTTTCATTTATTTACCGCATCAACCGCTAGGGTTATTAGCGGGAGAGTAATATTATACAAAAAATATAAAATACAAACATAAATTTTAAATTTTCTTAAATAAGTCAGTATTCTTTTTTGCGCGATCGATCTTTTTTGTTTATTTATAGCATCGGTTGTCAGGATGATAGGTTGTGTTTACTGGTTTCTAAGTCTAACACGTCGGTAAGTGATTTACTTACCGTTCAGACGTCGGTAAGTTGATTACTTACCGACCTCTTACACCTACATATATTTAACATATATTTGTAGAAAGAAATCCATTTTAGGGATAGATAGTTTCCATGGTGGGGTAATGAGAATATGCTGCTTATTAGGATTGAGTTCTAGTCTGTAGTTTTGGCGTTTAATTTTTTCATGAAATGGAAGATTTTTTTAGGCAGATATTTGATAGTGATAATATTGATTATTGAATTTTAAGAAAGAAGACGAAGGGTTGTTCTCAGTAGTTCGTAGCCTTACAAAGTAGGACAAGGAGAGCATTTCTCTACGAAATTTTAAGGGAGGTTCCGCTGCTAGGGTTTGAAGGCAATATTAATTTTAATTGATTCTAGAGTTTTCAAATCAGTAGTTGATGCTTTTTGGTGAACTTTTACTATTTGGTTTGCTTCTGATATGTTTTTCTTTTAATCAGCATCAGTATTGCTTCTCCATTCGCCATGGGGTTACTCGGTACACAGATCAGCTCCAAAATCGGCCAAAAATGAAACAGACGATCGCCAAAAACAATGTCCGGTATATTCTTCAGGGTAAAGTAAATTCAAAAAGTGGCACTGTCGATATTTTACCAAAGGTGTGAATTCTAACGCGTGAAATGAATATGAAACTTTAGATGTTGAAGAAAACCCTAAAACATCTACAAATGTATTGGCAAGAAATCATGGTGTTTTTACTCAGTCTACACCAACTATTTTGTATGAAAATAACTTTTATATTATAAAGATCTCCAAGAATTGGATGAGTATGATATTGATGGACTATTACAATTTTATGTAACAGTTACAGAGAAAATTAGGATGCAAAACAATTTATTTGATGAATCTATATTTTGCTAGAACATTTCAGTTAACAGACACAATCAACAGTAGATACTAGTCAAATTGTAATCCGCATTGGTTTGAAAGTTAATGTGTGAGAGGGTTTAAGAAAAAACCATTTGCTAAATATCTTCAAAATAGAATTATACCTGAAATAAATTATTATTTACTAATATTAACGTAAACTTTTAACAAGATGGCGCACCACCACATTACCAAAGAAACGTCTGGCAATATTCAAATACAATTTTCCCTCAGAGCTGATTTGGTCGAAGAGGTGCAATTGAGTGGTCAGCAAGATCCCCCAAATTGACACCACTCGATTTTTTCTCCGGAGCTACCTGAAAAATCGTGCGTTTATTAACAACTATTATATTGTATCATTGAAAACAACTGACCAGAAAGTATTTCCATCTGTGTTTATAAATTTTTGTAACATCCAATTTTGTTTAGAATTGAAAATTTATCAAATTTTCACTCAAAATTTCTGAGTAAAGTGATACATTGCTATTATTTTTGTAAAGAGAAAAAAATAAGCTTACTAGTGATACGTCGCTCAACCTTAAATTCATGTGCTACGCAACTGTCAAGTGCGTATGGATAATATTTATCCTTATTAGTATACTACTCCTGAGCATGGCCGTCTTGAACCAGGCTGGTGCCCTTGGGCACACAGGTATTTGGGGTCCTTTTGGAAAGTAAAAAAGTGAATTATAATAACATTTTTTACTAAGTATGACCGTTTATCATATAGGTAATCAAATACAGTATGATATAATATGTCATTAATGGTATTAGGATGCTGCTGATTTTTTGGTTACGATTAAGTACGATGACAGTTTCTTTCGGGATTTAGGTCATATGTGTCGTTTTATTATTCATATAATTGATTTTCAATTGCATAAAAATACAAATAGATACTTTTATAATAGTATTATTACGGCTCTGTCAAGCCCTTCTCATTTCTATGTCCTCGTCTGTTTAAATCGCTTTTAACGTTTTCGTCGAAACTATCTTGTGTATTCAAGGCGTCTCTGGAAAGAAAATTGGCGCATTCCGATGGGTTTTTAGAGGGGGAGACGTTCAGCTTTCACAATAACAGCAATTTTCTTGGAAAATATTCCGTTCGCTTTAAATTTAGCTACTCACTAAGTATCTTATGTTAAATATCATTCCTACTACCCACTATTTCCATCAATTTTCACGTCTCTACATACATTATTTTTATTATATTCGGCTACACAATTTGATGTGCATCAAAGCGACGAGATATCTTTTATAGTGGACACCTTGATAAACCTGTACATTTCAGAGTATGTGATAATTAAGTTACAAGTGGCATACCTACTTCTTTGTTACCGACTCTACTTTTAAAAATATCGGAATGGGAGTTCCTCAGGGCTCTGTTTTGGGACCTCTTTTCTTCATAATATATGTAAATGATCTTCCGGAGACTTTATTCACACCAACCGTGTATCAGTATGCGGATTACATACCTACATCATGCTTGGAACTGGTCCAGATCTAAAGGCTATATCTAAGAGGTCTTCTGCAGTCTTATATTAAATAAAATAAAAAACAGGCAATTCAGTTTCTTAATAGAATTAAACCTGATCGCGATGTTTATATAAGGGTCTATCGTAAGTACTTCTCTATTCAATGAGAACAGCGCCGGATTTAGAATACGGCGACCCATAGGCAGAGCATGTGGTCCTCATGGCCCTCAATTCAATTGTGGTTAACTGTTGAAAGCTTCTATTAAGGTCAAGGTGAAGAAGAAAGCAACTAAATAAGTTGGCTAACAATAAAGGAGATGTCTCCTGGTGACCTGTCATAGTGACCTGAGGGACAGGATGGACGATGTCCTAGCCTAGGAGGACAACTTCTCGGGAAAATGGGTCACATGTGGCCTAAGTGCTGTGAGCCTACACTCACCCTCCCTACACTACAGATAAAGAAGTTGGCTAACACAAAATTTATTCAAAATTAAACTAGAAAACAAATAAAATAATTTTAGTTGATCTACAAGATTTTTCCTGTATCTGTAGAGTGGGGAGGGTGAGTGTGTAGGCTCACAGCACTTAGGCCACATGTGACCCATTGTACATCCTCCCGAGGAGTTGTCCTCCTAGGTCATTGTCCATCCTGTCCTTCTCAGGAAGGTGGACAGGTCACTAGGAGACATCTCCTTTATATCGGCAGGTGTAGGCCAAGACTCACCGAACACACTCTCTTATTGACGATAACTCCGGACTCGCATAAGACATGCCTGACAGTTTCATCTTCCTGTTCACACATCCTGCATAGAGGTGTGTCCACTAACCCCATAGTATGGAGGTGTTTCCTTAGTTGACAATGACCAGTCAGAAATCCTACTGTTAAACGTAGGTTTTTCCTGGTCATCGCCAAATATTTCTTCGGCGCCAGCTTTCCAGGGTCGCCTAGAGTGATCCTGGCAAGACTGCATCCTTTGATTCCATCCCATCTCTTAAGGGATTGAGCATGGGTGTAACGTTTGGCTAGTTCCGCAATTGTCGAAGTCGTTAGGCCGTAGGTGTCACTGGGTCCTAGAATTTTTAGTCCAGCGGCTTCCCTGGCTAAAGAATCAGCAATGCGATTTCCTTTACTCCTGTCGTGCCCTTTAACCCACCTCAGGATAATATTGTTATCTGCCGAGGCGTCAGCTAAATCTTGGTGGCACTCTAGTACTAGCCTCGATATAACACGTTGTCTGTTCAAGGCTAATAGGGCTTGTCTACTATCAGTGCAGATTGTTATGTTTTTTCCAGAAATTCCTCTTCTGGTTAGTTCTTTTGTGGCAATTGAGATACCAGCCAGTTCTGTTTGAACCACGCTGGTATTGTTTCCCATTCCCCACTTAATCTTGAGGCTCAGTGCTCTAAAGTAAACTCCACATTCTGAGCCTTCTTTCATTTTTGAACCATCTGTATAAATGCGTATTGCATTTGCAGCGTCTGGCTCTGTGTTCTGTTTTATTTGAATTTTGTAAGGTTTGTTAAACAGAAACCTGGGTTCAATTGCATCGTTGGCTGCCTGCAGCAGAGGTAGCGCAGTGAGCGCTTCCTGCCATAGGCTCAACCTCAATTGGCCCACTCCTACTTCGGGGTTTACACCAGCCGTGCGCAATCGTACCATGGCCATTAACGCAACCTCCTTGACGTGCAGGTCCAGAGGGGTCAGACCAGTAATTAGTTCCATTGCTGCGGTTGGTGTTGTTCTCATGGCTCCTGTGATGTTCAGACAAGCCATTCGCTGTATTTGATATAATTTTTGGATGGCCGTTGCTTGTAGAACTTTCGGTCCCCATGCAATTGCTCCATACGTTAACATGGGTCTTATTATTGCAGTGTAGATCCAGGTGACCACACGGGGTGACAGACCCCATGTGCGTCCCACTGTCCTCCGACACTGCTCATAAGCCACATATGCTCTTTTTGCTCTGTTGTGTAGATGAGAGTTCCATGTTAGTTTCCTGTCGATTTTCACATCAATAAACGTATCGATAATATCGTCGAATTCTGTTTCCATCAAAACGTCACTCTCTAAACATTTAATCTCTACTCGGTCATGGAACTTCGGAGTTTATTTATTGTAAGCTTCAGTTCTGAGAAGGATCTTTTAGCCGTACAATTTGTCACCATTTCTACTGAGCCTTTATTGATTCAATTTAATTTTTTTTGTGGTGTGATGGCGGCCCCCTTGTGGTGGCGGCCCATAGGCAACTGCCTATGTTGCCTGTGCTCAAATCTGGCACTGAATGAGAAACTAAATTATATGGGTAGTGCTTAATGGGGGTATGTGTTTTGAACTGCACATTTGTGGGCTTGTCAAAAAGTATGGAAGCTGGGCTGTTCAGTAAGTCATAAT
>CAJUYI010003487.1:0-22567 GCA_910591695.1 Galerucella pusilla | reverse complement strand
CAATATAAATTATAGTTCGGAATTGTACACAAATACACAGAAACTTTCACTACAATTAAGCAGGCAATAAGCAAAATTAAATTTTATCAATGATAATGTTAAAATAAAAGAAGTCAGGCGTAAATGAATTTATAACGGAAGAAATTATTTACAATATACTCTTTCAATTCGCTTACCTCGTGCACGAAAATCAGTCTCCGGAAAACGGTCGGTCGGATAACGGCAGCTGGTATTATAATAGCAAAGCAAAGAGCAAGAAGAACAAGAGCAAGAGAGCCAATTTTTGTCTTGCTGCAAAGTTTTATTATTTCTCTGTCGACCCCACTCAGTAGGTCTCCTACTTAAAAATGCGCGGACTGATTTGCGCGTACGGTATCGTAAATCATACAAGTGCAATATACCAGATGTTTTAAAACTAATACACATATATCAAATAATTATTAATACCACAATTTTAACAACTAGATACGAAAGAGGGTGATATTAATATTAAAAAAATAAAAAAATACTGAAATATATACTACCGGATATCGGAAAAATAGTAACAACGTTACACAATAAAAACATGCTTGATCGGAATTTTTTATATTAATACAAGCCTGCTTTTTTTGAATAGGTTCAGGAAGTTTAATATATGATGAACCATTCCCAATTTTATATTTATTAATATTAACTTCTAAAGAAATAACTTTATTAAGTGCTAAACCAGAGTCTTTCTCCTGAAATTCTGATTATTTATTATTAATTTTATCTTTAACATTTCCTAAAAACCAACGCTCTATATCAGTCGATATGTCGATAACAGTATTTTTTGTGTTAAAATGATTTAAAGTAAGAATTTCATTTTCACCAGATTTTTTAATGAGCTCTCCACAAAAGCAAACATTAACTTTAACAACTGGATGAATTTTTTTCAAAATTTCCCTAATTATATTTTCAAAATTAATTTGACAATCATTTAAAAATTGTGTTGAGTCGCTATGATATAAATTCACTATAACACCAGTCCTTATTCTTCCAGAAAACCCGGAAACTAAATTTTCCCATTTAACCCTATTTTTCAGTTTACTCCCCACCCCCAAACCTATTGTCTATTTAAAATGAGTTGTTTAAAATGTCCTACACATGTTTGCAATTTCCTCGTTGTAGCTATACGAATACCACCTTTTTTTTATTCCATTATTACAAGCTTTAATTTGTTTTTGCAATCGGTTTAACCAGATTTTTGCGTCTTCAGCTGTGAATTTGTCAAACACTATTTTCTGACTCTATTGATAAATAGCAGTAATTTTTCAGATTTTTTAACAATATCCATGGTACTTACCTCTCTCTCTCTCTCCCTCTCTCTCTCTCTGTATTTTTTACAATTTTTCTATTTGGAATGTTATGAGTGGATTATGTATTCCTATTTATTTTAGGCCCTTAAACGTCACGGAGTATATTCCTTCTGAAAATTCCTCAAGGTGTGGTCGATAAACCTCTGTAACTCGCTTTGGCAAAAACACCACTTCTTCCTTTATATCTAACAACACCGAATCCCCAAACTGTGTTGAGACTATTTTCGCTCCTACAATTTTTTGTGGTACATTTATTGGTAAATCTTGTAGTTTTTTTATTGGTTTTCTCTCTGCAAGAGACGTCATATTAATTTTAGAAAGATCCATATGTAAAAGAGATAATCGTTGTCACACCATTTTTTGGGGGGCAGAGTAAAAAAATACTTACATTTGCCTTCACACACTTGGGGCTGTTTTTTAATTTGTGATAATTTTTGGTTGGTGCTCCTCAGCAATCTCTCTCTGTCTCCGGCTTGCTGTGAAAGGAAGAGAATCGTTGTCACATATTTTATTTTGACAGAGTGAGGAAAATACTTGTAACTTCTTATCTTAAAGTTGTAACTTAAGGTAGTGTTGTGGTTATGTGACAGATAAGCAATTTAATGATTTGTAGAGTTGATTTTTAAAATATTATTGATAATAAGAAATAATTTTTGTTAATAAAATCTCCAGATGATTCTCCATTGGGGCATGGAATATCAAAGATGTTCCAATTAAAGGGTCCAGCTGCAAAAAGTTTTTTAGTAAACTCATTATATTTGTAGTAGGTGGTGTTTTTAAAAAATTATATGTGGCCGTCAATGAACTGGAATGCTCCTGTAACATCTGTTGGTATCCCTGGGAAAATATCTTTTATTTGTCCTCTATTGATGATAGAGTTTTGGTTATATTCAATATAATTATCATTATTATAAAATACATATATTTTCCCATGATTGCTTTGAAACATTGTGTTTATTTGAGAATTTTTGGGTACGAATAAATCAACTTCCTTAAGGCGGGTCCAGATCAAGCGCGCCGATCCGCGCCGCGCCGCGCCAAACGTTTGCGAACGTTTGCGAACAAAATTCGTGTATGTTCGGAGAATTGTCTAGATAGACCAAATGCGCGCACGTTTGGCTATGTTCAGAAAGGTTCCAAGTTTAGTGCGTTTGTTTCATTCGTAGATATCAAACATGACCGATTATCAAAAAATTAAAGTAGCGAGTGCTGCATTTATTGTAATAAGTGGCATATTAAAAAAAAAGAAGAACAATCGCCGATGGTGGATGACAAGAATTTTTAAAAATAGAAAGCATTACAGTGGCAGTGACTTATTGTGTGATTTGTCAATTGAAAACACGGGGCTATTCAAAAATTTTTGTCGCATGTCCTCTGAAGACTTTCAAAGATTGATTGAGTTATTGGGCCCTAAAATACAAAAATAGAAAACCAATTTCAGAGAGTGTATACCTGTTAAAGAAAGATTAGCGATAACCCTACGTTTTTTGGCAACCGGAGACTCATTTACTAGTTTATCATATTTGTTTAAAGTCTCAAAGCAAAGTATTTCTACAATAGTTCCTGAAGTTTGCAAGTTTTGCAAGTGCAAGTGCAAGTTTTGCACTGTGTAGGAGCCATAGACGGAAAACATGTAATGATTCAAGCTCCTATTAATACAGGAAGCGAATATTTCAATTTCAAATCCTTCTTTAGTATTGTATTATTTGCACTGGTGGATGCAGAGTACAATTTTATGTTTGCTGATGTAGGGTGTCAGGGACGGATATCGGACGGAGGGGTATTTAAAAACAGTGTATTGTGGCAGAAAATTACTAAGAACGAACTACATTTTCCTGAACCGGAAGCTCTTCCTGGTCGCCAAAAACTTTGTCCTTACGTAATTCTGGGCGACGAGGCATTTGCCTTACATCAAAATATCATGAAACCCTACGCAGGGGTGCACCCAAGGATTTTTAATTACCGACTTTCAAGAGCTCGTAAGGTTGTAGAAAATGCATTTGGGATTCTTTCTGCTGTCTTTCGAGTATTGCGGAAGCCAATGTTGTTAGAACCTCCCAACACAACTCTTATTACACTGTCAACCATCTACTTACATAATTATATACGGAAAAGTAAAGCCTCTCGCCAAACATACACACCTCCGGGAACATTTGATCATGAAGAAGATGGTAAATTAATACCAGGAAGTTGGAGACACGAAATAGACGATGGACCTTCCTTTATGTCTTTAAAGAAAGTCCCAAGGAAATGTTCAACAGATGCCCAAGCCATACGCAAAGAAATAGCAGACTATTTCATGAACAATGGTCGCGTACCATGGCAAAATGATTATGCGTAAGGGCATTATTACTTATTGATGCATTTGAGCGAAAGCTGCGTAACACACTATTTTATAACTATTATGATTATACTCACATTTTCAGTGTTGATATGTCCCACAGGTTTATTCTTGTCCAATAAAAAAAAGAACCTTTCATATGCAAACCAGCTAGAGATGGGCGATACCGTGATTTTTGAATATCTATGATAACTGATATGGTTACTTTTTAATATCAGTGATCTAAAAGCGTGACGTGATAACGACTTCTGATTGCGAATACTGGGTTAAGGATAAGGAATACTAAACAAAATATCTCGATCATATCAATGGACAGGATAGCGTAATTATTAATAGCAAAGTGTGCAAATTTGGAAAAGAAAAGTGTTGTGTGACAAAACAATAAATTCCCCAATTCCCAAATAAACATTTGCTAGAATATTAACAAGGAAAAATTATATATTTTATATTTTTAAACTTGAACACCTACAAAATAAAATAAAATTCGAATCCATGGCAAATAAATAATACAACATAAAAATAAAAGAAACAAAAATACTTTAACAAAATAAATGTAACAAACTTCTACTACCTATATATAACAAAATGGATGTTAATAAACAAAAACTTTAACAAGAAGTACAAGAACTAATCTTCTTTCATATATTTGATATTAACATTTAAAAATAATATCATTTCGACATTTTTACTGCTCAGTCTTGTTCGCCTGTCACTCAAAACTAGGATTTAGGACAGGAACAGTGTTTTAATCTGGTTTCAATACAATACTAAATCAATATGCATATCCAATATCGAAATGATCCAAATCACATCCAAATATCAAATATCACAATTTCAGATATCAGTGCGAAGTGGGATACAGCGAATTTTATAATAATGCCCGTTAGGCACGATATCGTCTGCAGCACGTGTAATTCTTATGGAGGTATAGGAATTTCCACCTTATTCACATGACGCCGTAATGAGGCACGATATCGCCTACAGAGCGTGCAATTCTTATGGAGGTATAGGAATTTCAACCTTATGGTGTATTTGGTGTGGGATTTTCAACATTGGGTGTGCATTTACCGAAAATAGCCGAAATCCGCAAAAGCGTTATCACGTCACGTTTTTTTTCTATAGTTGGTAGCAGTCGTGATTCGTAATTTTGCAATATCAGTGAAAAAATCACAGTTCGTGAAATATCTGCCAGCTCTAAAACCAGCTGCTCAAATAAATCTCCCTCCGACCTGAAAATGGCACCATTATTACTTCATATGTACAATAATGTACTACATGTAACAATAAAGTGAATATTATAATACATGTTAATAATAAAATTTAGTCAATACATACCTTTGCCCGTGCCTGTTGTTTTTTTTATTTTTCCCCTTTCGCGGCGAAATGACGATAGCAGGGAATTCATTTTTGCTTTTGCTGCATCCACATTGCACTTTAATTTGGCGGCTATTTTTTCTCAAGCATCTTGTTTTTTATTGCGCATATGATAATTTTTATCACGGGGATCCCACAACTCTGGACACTCGTGATATAAATCAATAAAGTATAAAATTCTTTCATGGTCCCATTCTGTATTATTAACGTCTTCCATTTTAAATAAGTTTTTACAGGTAGACAGTTGTTTAAATAAGGCAAAGGACTTTATTACAACTGCATTCGCTCTTGACAAACACACCAAGTAAACTAAAAATTCGTCCAAATCAAACGCGCGCGAACAAGCAAATTTCTTTGATGTACCGACAACAAGTGGATAATGTTTGCGAACGCTTGTTCGTGCACGTTATTGCGCGTTTGTGCGCGGTAACCCGTCCAAATTGAACGCGCCTCGGCGGATCGGCGTGCTTGATCTGGACCCGCCTTTAAGTATTTGCAAACTAGGAAAATCTGTTACATAATATTTACGGACATTGACTGCAATCAAATTACCAAAAGAACTTTGAAAAATCTGAATTAGGGGGTCAACTTCTTTGGGTAAATAATCATCAAGTATATCTGGCTGTGTGGGAATACGTTTTGAGTTTAAATTAATTTTTCCATAGGGAATTTTAATTAATAATTTATAAATGATAATTCATAATTGACCTCCCATCGCAATAAACATATACTCCGGTATTATCTTACATAAATTCTTAACGGGTTGAGGTCTTTGACGAAGTGTCTTTGTAGTTGGTGGTGGGGGTGGTAGCTTAGGTTTGACAGGACTATTTACATGTTTAGTTATTGGCCCATAAAGAGCATCAATAGCCCTTTTATCAGCTTCAGCCAATTTTGGAGCCCCGTTGAATTGATACCATGGATACATTATTGCTGTATCAACATCACTGTGGGCAATACCTAGTATATATCCAATTTTATGAATTAAAATCATAAGTAGACTAGTTCGATCGCCTGAACTTGATCCATCCAAACTTAAATCCCACTTTTCATCACCATCAATATGAAGTTCCATTTGACGTGACAACGTGACGTTTGACGTGACAACGTGACGTTTGACGTGACAACGTGACATTTGACGTGACATTTGATGTGACAACGTGACATTTGACGTGACAACATCGTGGCCCAATCAGTTATTTCTTCCCCGGATTACCTGATAAAATAACTTCAGCCTTTCGTTATACGGATGGTCATATTTACTTCTACAAAAAGTCTTATTGCAAGTACAGCGAATACTACGCCAATAGAGTAGCAGAAGCAGGTCCATTTAGTTGGAGTTTATTTGGTATATCGTGTCCTGAAGAGGGTCTACTGAAGCAGTTGAAAACAATGCTGTCAAAAGTTATTTTTTTGTATGAAGTTTGAAATAAAATTATGAAAATTGACTTTACTATAATTTCTTCATCATACCTAAATGGGTCTTTTTGGCAACACTCTAACCGACCAGCACTCTGTATATGTTAAAGAGTATGTAACGTAATTTCAAACGATCTCACTTGTAACTGGCAATTAGAATTATCTTGGGTAGATAAGGAGTTCAATCAACCTCATATACGATGTTATTTCACGTGAGTTTGACTTTACCATCATTTCTTTATCATAGTACAATGGATCATAAGGTCCTTTTGGCAACACTCCAACCGACCAGCACTCTGTATATGTTAAAAGAGTAATCGTAATTTCAAACGATGTCACTTTACACCCTGTAGACGGTCAACATTAGGTCCTTTTGGCAGCACCCTGTAGACTTGGTGTACGATCCTGTGTGGAGGATCAGGTCCTTTTGACAGCGCGATAACTGTAATTTTGTAACACTATGTATATGTTAAAAGAGTATTTATCGTAATTTTAAAAGATGTCACTTGTACTCTACACCTTCCGTTTTGCCTCGTAATTTTTTGCTGCACCCTGTATATGTTAAAAGAATGTTTGGTGTTTTTTTTAACGTCACTTGTCATAACGGTAATGAACGTTAATGTCTTTTCAACGTCACTTGAATAACGAAAATTTTGCAACACTCTGTATATGTTAAAAGAGTAGTTGGTGTACGATATACCCTATTGAAAGAATAAGGCCTTTTTTCAACGTCACTTGTCATTAAAGGATATATGTCACTTGTACTCTACACCCTTCGTTTTGCCTCGTACTTTTTGCCACGCCCTGTGTATGTTGAAAGAATGTTTGGTGTTTTTCCAAACTTGAATAACGATAATTTTGCAACATTCTGTATATGTTGAAAGAGTAGGTATCGTAATTTTAAACGATGTCACTCCGTGTTTCGTAGAGGGTCAGGTCCTTTTGACTGCGCAATAATTTTGTAACACTCTGTGTTAAAAGAGTAGCTATATGTACGATACACCCTATGTTGAAAGAATAAGGCGTTTTTCAACGTCACTTGTCATAATAGTAGTGAACGTTAATGACGTCAGTTGAGATAATTTCGCAACACTCTGTACATAATAAGTCACTGTGTCAACATTGTGACATGCTTCGCCGTAGGATAAAAAATGGCGGACGAAAACTCTAAGAAGCTACCTTCCGATAGTAAGAAGCTTCCTCTACCGGCCGCTAGATGTCTCTGGCCGACCTAATCTCGGAATAAAAATATCAACCTCCGATTACAAATGGCGGGTTTTGCCGCCAGACCCCAACCGACCAATAGCAGCCTCCGGCGGGAACGGCCGACCAATAGCAACCTCCGGTTGGAAAGTGGAAGAGGGTTGGCACAAGTGCGGTGACCCCTGCTTCTGTAAAGGTACGGTCTATATATTTCAAGAGTACGTACCCAAACAATTGCTAGTAATTCTTTTTCAATGGTAGAATATTTTTGTTCTGTTTCATTCAATGTACGGGATGCATAATCAACAGAGAGGTCATTAGGAGGTGTACCTTGGGAAAGTACTGCACCTAGAGTTACAGTGGTTAATGAAAATGGTTTAGAAAAATCGGGGCGTCAATTAATAATTCTTTGAGGTGGTTGAATGATTTCAAAAATTCTGGTGAATGAATAACTTTGGAATTCTTCTTCAAACAATTAGTTAAAGGTTTCGCAATTTTCGCAAAATTGTTAATAAATCTCCTTTAGTATCCGGCTAAGCCAAGGAAGGATTTTATTTGTTTTTGATTTATGGGTAAAGCAAAATTCTTTACCGCTTGAATTTTGTCTGGATTTTGCAAAACTTCGTCTTTAGTTATAACGAGGCCTAAGTAAGCTACTTCGGTGTGCAAAAATTCTGACTCATCAAGTTGTATTTATAAATTAGATTGACGTAATCGTTCAAATATTTTTCTAAGTCTTTCGATATGCTCTTGTAGCGAAGAAGAGAAAACAATTATATCGTCAAGATATACATAGCAAATTTCATTTTGAAAGCCGCGTAAAACACTACTCTCTGAAAATTCGCCGGTGCATTTTTAAGTCCAAAACTTATACGAAGAAACTCAAAATGTCCCATTTCCGTTGAGAATGCTGTTTTAGGAACATCTAGTGGATCCATTTCTATTTGGTGGTATCCATTTGCTAAATCTAAAGTGGTAAAATAGCACCCTCTACCTAAACTATCTAAAATTTTATCTATTAAGGGTAATGGACATTTATCATCTATTGTTATTTCATTTAATTCTGTATTTTTTATTTTTACTTGCATCTAGACGTTTTTCTATTATCCACAAAGGTGAATTAAAAGGTGAATTTGATTCGCGTATTATACCATTTTTCAACATAGTATCTATTTGACTTTGTACTTCTTTTTTATAGATTTCCGAATATCGATAATTTCGAGTATATAGGTACAGGAGTTTCATCAGTTAAATTTATTTTATGTTTAATTTGATTCGTGAATGTTAGGGGGTACCGTCTACATAAAATATATCTCTATATTCATGGCATAATTTATAAATAGCTTCATATTCTTCTTCATTACAATTACTTAATCTTAACTTATTCAGATTTTCTTTTTGTAAATCATCTAATTCATTATCATCTATGTCCATTTTTCAATACAATTAAGGTCAATTTGTTTATTTAGAATGTCTTCGTTTATCAATTCTATATGAAAAGGGTCAGTGAAAGTGATTTTTACTGGATTTCCACTAGGATTAGTTATTATTGATAAAGCCGCGTTGCCACGGGTAGAGTATCACGAACGTGAGCCACACTCGTTGTTTCACGATTCAACTACTTCCATGACATGCTGTCATGAGAAAGGTATACACAATAAGTGGTTATTTGCCAAAATGCAGTGCTTGATAGCAGACGCGTGCCAAGTAATGTGTGGAGTGATATCTGGCAGAAGTTCAAAAGCCCTTTCAGCCAAAAAGAAAAAACATAGACGATGGTGGACAAGAAGATGGATTCTGCAAAGGGGTTGTATCTCTTTGGGTAACGAAATCTCTGAGTTTCCTGAAGATTTTAGAAACTTGCTAAGGATGTCTGAGCATCATTTTCAGTATTTATTAGGACTCGTCAGCCCCAAAATTCAAAAAAATGACACAAATATGAGGGAAGCTCTACCGGCCAAGCTAAAACTGGAAGTAGCTCTTCGATATTTAGCTACTGGGGACTCTTTTAAAAGCTTGGAATATTTATTTAGGGTTCCCAAATCATCGATAAGTGAATTCATAGAAGAGGTTATGGATGCAGTGTGTGATGCTTTAAAGGAATTTATTAAGGTAAGTTAAAAAATACAATTTTAATTAAAGTAGTCTAGCTTGCGAAATAAGTATATATTTTTCTAAATAAAATACAAAATATGGTAATTTTATCGCATATCGGTAATTAATAATTGCTTATTGCCGAAGACAACTCAGCGATGAAATCTTCATCCATATTTGACTGTGAAAAAGCAGAATCTTGGGTCGATGTATTCTCAACCGATGGTGGCCCATACCGAGTAGTTTTGGAGTCACTACTGTAATTTGAGTTTAGAGAATGCGGCTCGGTGTTTATGTGGGAAATCGACGACGGCGATGGTTCCAAAATCATAGAAATGATAGACGCTTGCAGTGGAAATGATCGATCTTGTGGTAAAGATCGCAAGAGAGACGCTACGTACCTCCCAAAATGATCGAAGCAATCTTCTGCCAGTGCCGGTGCAGAAATACTAGCAGCGCGTTTGGAAATATCATCTAGCTTTTCAATCGCAGAATTAATATCATTTCCAACGGGTGTCGAACATGACTTCTTTTTGCAAAATGCTATTGGAGTCGAAAGTTGAAGTTTTCTTTTTGTTGGTTCGCTTAGGCATTCCCTCGATGGAGTTGGTTGCTCCTTCGATGTCGTTGGTTGGTCCTTGGATGTAGTTGGTTGATCTTCGTTGAATAATGGTTATGACCCCATTCCTTCTAGTGAAAGCGGCTCCTTATTTTCGGATTCAGTATTTTTTGCATTGCGTTTATTTACGAGATTCGGATCTTCCTGCAATATAGAAAAAAAACTGCCGTACTTAATGTGATTTGGTAAATTTCTTTTATAAAACTAAGCAAAATAAAGCAATTTTGTTCTAGGTGCCAACTGAAAAAATCAATGGTTGGAGATAATAAATGGATTTGAAACGAAATGGAACTTTCCAAAATGCATTGGAGCCTTAGATGGCAAGCATATCGGTATTAGAGCGCCCCCTAAGACTGGATCTGATTATTTTAATTATAAACAATCCTTCAGTATAATTTTGATGGCTTTAGTTGACCATGACTATTGTTTCACATATATTGATGTAGGGGCGAAAGGGAGAGCATCAGATGGTGGTGTGTGGCGAAACTGTAGTTTCAACGAAGCTCTGCAGGCAGATGTGCTCAATATTCCCTCAGATGCCGTTATTGTCGCAGATGATGCATTTCCGTTAACAACATTTTTACTTAAGCCTTACAGTAAAAGAAATTTATCTAGAGCAGAACGCATTTTCAACTATAGGCTGTCAAGAGCTAGGCGAATTTCTGAAAATGCTTTTGGTATACTGGTATCAAAATTTAGAATATTTGAAAGGCCAATTGCTGTAAGTTTACAAAAAGTTGATAAAATTGTAAAAACCTGTTGTTCAATACATAATTGGTTACGAAAAACTGGCAATTGTTACGTGCCACCTAGCTTAATTGATTGTGAGGATGAAAATTACAATGTAATTTTGGGAACATGGAGACAAGATGTAAGAAATTCAGCTTTAACAAACTTGAGTCTTACGACTCATGACAGGAATCCAAGTAGATTAGCATTAGCCAAAAGAGATAAATATTGCGACTACTTTAACAATGCAGGGGCAGTCAATTGGCAGTGGAACATGGTTGAAAACTAAATAATAAAAAGTCTTAACAGTGATTTTTTTTCAAATTTGTAATGACTATGATGTAGTTATAAACGCAAATAAAATCTTACCAAGTTTGAATGGGTTTCCCTTCCTTTTACATGCGGTCTGAGGAAAGAATCCATTAACTTAAACCACCTTACTTTAGGGATGTAAACCTCATCCAAAGAACATCCAGACTTAATACTTTGTTGAATTTTTTTTAATTCTTGAGAATAGGAGCTACGTAAATTCTTGAATTTCATAATTACATGGACGTCTGTGAAATCATCAATTGCCATCGCCGATGCAATCCTTTTAGCTGCGGCTGCACGTGCATTTCGATTTTTATAATCTTCTCTCGTAGGATCCCACAAGACCGGTTCATTTTGATAAAATTCCAGGAACTTTATGGTCTCTGCATCATTCATCCTTAAAATATTGGACGCCATGACAGACACAACCGTCCTCTTCGCCTGCTCACGATCGACTGCACGAAACAAAAATCAAACCGGTTTGATTTTCTCACGAACGAAATATTTTGGTTCGTGAAGGTTCGTTCTTCACGAACCTAAAGGTTGCCATGGGGAGTGGTACACGAAAGCGTGAATGACGTTCGTGATTCACTACCCGTGGCAACGCGGCTTAAGGCATACGAATCTGTTATATCTACTAAACATTCGGGCATTTCAGCTTTACCGAAATTTGTATAATTTAATATTCCCATACCAGAAGGTTCGTCTACGGGTATCTCTACTTTTAAGGAGGTTCTTGGAGGAATTAGTATTTCGTTAGAATTTGTGTGCATTTTTGGTTTTTGTGAAGCATTCTATAACAAACTGTAGTTCGACATATGGGGTTTGATGAATAAATTTCTCGAAGTTTATGCTTGCTTTAATACGTTTTAAGAAATCGTTACCCAACAATCCGTCAATATTCGGGGAGAAATCAAATAAATAGAATTTATGGAAGTTTTCAATTTGAAATGTAGGGAAAATAGGAATAGTCATTGTTTCTTCATGAAAAGAGGTAGCATGAGCAGATCGTACAGAGAATTTCTCTCTTTTTATATAGTTTGAAAAAAATTTATGAGCTAATTCGGGTTTGAGAAAACTTTGACCGAAGCCAGTACTTATTAACTAAGAAAGTGGTGTTAATTTCTGGAATAAATATGTTTGGTAAATTGGAGTACATAGCATTAACACTTATCGTTTGTGGTTGGACGTCGAGATAAAAATTTTGATCGCTGTTTTCTGTATTTTCTTTGTGAATGACAGTACAACTGTTATTGTCATTGTCTTCAAATTCTACGTTTTGATTAAAAAGTTCTTCAGAACGAAAATTTGGATTTTGTCGTATGGTATTTTTAAAACAATTAGGTCTGTTATTAGTTCTACGTGTATTGCTGGAGGAAGTATCCATTGGTTCTGGTCTGGTCACTTGATTATTTCTATTTTGTATGTTTTGGTTTTGATTGGAGTTATATTATATTTATATTGGAATTAATTATTTGGTCTGAAGTTATTAAAATTTGGTCTTTGATTTGAGAAATTTTGATTATTGAAATTTGATCGCTAAATTGGGAAATTTTTATTAGTAAAGTTTTGCCGTTGGTTTGAGAAATTTTGATTATTAAAATTAGGTCGTTGATTTAAGAAATTTTGATAAGAAAATGATTGATTATTATTAGGATGTCTATTATCATAAAGAGGTGATTGGTTATTAACATTAGTATGTCTTGGTCTTGATTGAATCATATGATTCGTTTGTCTGGAATTATTGAAATTATTATTACGAGTTTTATAATTAAGGAAATTTTCTTCTTCTGTTACAAATCCCATAGCTTGTTCTATAGAATTTGGGTTCTTTAATCTCACAACTAACTGCATATGATAATTTAAATCTTCGTATTGTTGTATTTTAAGTAGCTTTAATTCATTCGGTTCATTTAACATATTTATTTCAGAGCACAAAATACTTCTAGCGTCTTGAATTTTTAAACCAAAATTTTGTATACATTCATTCCTTTCTGTTTTCAATGAAATTATATCTTGAACTATGCAATCTATAGAACTTTGATCAGAAAATGTTACCAATAAAGAATCTTTCATTTTTAACCAAGTATCTAGTTCTTTTCGCGAAGCAATTGAATCAGCTGCTCTTCCAACTAATTTACTTAAAATGGTATCAAATGAACAAATATTTAAAGGGGCATTGGCATTATTTCTATTTCGATGGTTACTTAAGAAATGCTCACATGATCTAATAAAACGATTAATTTGTTTAGGATTTCCGTCAGAAGGCGAAATATTGTCTTTTTGGTATTTGATTAATTGGAAATTTGGTTGAGCCATTTCGTTTACTGCTAAATTATCTATGATATTGATTAATTCTTCAATTATTTGATCCTGTTTAAAAAATCAGAAATATAACAATATTAAAAATTGAGAATGGTGAAAGGATGCACTTACATAAAAATTGTTAGTTCCATTCTTCTTAACTTTGGTCTTCGGACGATGCTGTTCCTTGAGCATCACCAATAGGGTTGTGGACGATGCTTGTTCCGATGCCCTGGTCGATTAAATTCTTGTCGTACTTGTAAAGGTCTGCACCAATTGACCGTTGAAACGGACACTGCACGATATTTGAAGATGCGAAAAAGTTCGTACAATTTTGGTAACAATCCCACTATGACTGTGCCAGTTAACTTTCGTAACACTTGAAAAATATTTTTAAAAACTTTATTTAATTTTGAAATACACTGTATAATGAAATGAGTGAATGCTAAGAAATGAATTATAATAATTAAAATTATATGTTTATGAAATACGTTCACAGAATGAAACTAATGCCAATTACCAATTGCGAATTGCCATAAACAAAGGTGTTCTCTCCTATTCATGATATTTAGAATGCTGAGCTTGCATTTTCCTAGGCAGGGTTTATGAGACAGACGTGCCGTCGACATTTTTGATCCCCTAAATTTTAGCCCCGGCCGATGAATTGGAAATTTTTTTTTGACTGGTCCGGGGATTGAACCATGGACAAACGCGTCCAATGCGATCCACTCAACACACTATGCCATAAGCTCTCTTATTTATAAGCTGTGAAGAAAGGTATCGCTCATGCAGCCAGCCGCCCTTAAGCGCGCTGTGGTTACGCAATATTTATTGAAACATATACAGAGTAAAATGAGAGTAAACGTCTCTCGCACGAAACATTCCTTAACATATAGAGAGTGTAGTAGAAATTATAGTGATAAATAATGATCTTATAACATCTCCATACTTCAAACGTTACGTCAAAGCCGTGGGATAGGCTCTCTTTTGTAATATGTCTTCAGAAGAGTACAAACATAAAATTGAAGAGCTTATCGTGAACATTGGTAAATTAACATTGCTTTTTATGAAGACAAATGTAAGGAGATGACACAAATAGAGAATTTTAGTTTATATGATGGGGAAAAGGAAGAGGTAAGTCAGACGTGGAGCAGTCTTCGTATGAAGTGGGTGCCTGAAGAATCACTGAGGGCAAACTACTACTCATCCATTGAGACCATGTTCAACAGAACCGAGGAGGATATAAAAAATGAAATCAATGTTTTCGCCATGTCATGTGTAATATTAATGTCCATCTTTGTTTTAATTTGAAAAATTATTTTTAAAATGGTAAACCGAAAATTTTAATACTCATGTAATATAAAAATTGATGAATATGTTTCAATAAAAAACCCATGTCTCTTTTAAAAAACTTTATTTTAATTATAATGGTAATAAAGTGATTGAAAACCAGTTCCGGATGCCTTGTACATTTCTTTCGGTACATGAATATAGTCCAGAGGCGTGACAGGGGTTGGAGTTTCGTGCAAAGTTGCCAGTTTCACAAGGTGTACCATCAAACTTGCAAACGTCAATAATGTGCGGAAAAACACTGAATATGTGACATTTCTTGAGAAGAAATTCCGCTTTCTGTTGACCACTAACGTGAATGTAGTCTGCAGCTTCCCAGTATTTCATTTACTTCAGAATATTCTACATCTCCAGAAGAATATCGAATGCCATGCACATTCCTTTCCAGGTATGATGTAGTATTTTTGTTCTTGTCACATAATGCGGAAAACAGTTGTGGAGGTGAAAATATGTAGTGTGAACGTTTAAAACCAATTCCCATGGTGAGTTCTTTACAATGAATTCCTAATCTACGACGAAGCCTTGAATGTCTACAAAAGCTACCCTCATGTTGACGTCTGCTCGAACACTAACTCAAATCAACATCTAGTTCAAGCTCTTAACAATTTCGGTGAGGGGGAAGTATTCCATTACGCAATCGTGAATTATGATGCAATAGACTTCCGGGAAAGCCTGTGTTTGCTTCAATATCAAGCTTAACAAATTTTTTGATACATAATTTCATCAATGTTGAAGCATTCATCTATAACAAAACGCTATTCTGAAATACTATAATGCCCCCATGGTAGAGTGTCGCAACTATTAGGAATCAGATATCTTTTGTGATCATAAGGACTTGACGCAATTTTTGTTTGCTCTATACTATATACCTTATGGACATACGATCGAATACAGCACAGACCACCTACCCTATAGACACACCACGCCCGTTATAGAAAGTCGTACCCATTATATAGTTCTAACCTTGATCATCGGATGTCGCTAGTAGTTTCTGGCACCTGCTTAGTAGGCAACTTACAATTTTAGGAGCGTCAAGATCCATCTGTTGTTCTGCGTCGAAAGTAACAAGAATGGCGCAAAATTATTGCTTTATATCGACCAAATCCATCTAATATAATATCATTTCTAGAAGAAATTGATAATTACCTTAAATTGAATCCAGAGACCATCCACTTCCAGTTGCTTGTGGGAGATATTAATATAGACATATTGGATGATGGAGACATAAATACTAATAAATATATGTATATCTGTTATGGCAAGACATGGATTTTCACCTTACATACAACTGCCGACCCGTGTAATTGAAAACACCCCTACTTACGTAGATCATATATTCATTAAGCAGAAACATGTAGGAAAGATAAGTGTTTTATCACAGATCACTATGCTGTAACAGCTATATTTCCTAGAAACACATTTTCTCAGATCCAAGAAAATAATAATGAAAAATCGTACTCAATCAAAAAAATAAACACGGAAAAATTACTGAAACCTTGGATTAAGGAAGGCCTTACAAGGTCCATTATCACAAGAGATAAATTAAAAAAACGATTATTTAGTAATTCCTCGCTAGATTTAAAAGAAAAGGAATAGGAATAGACTGAATAATCTTTTAAAAAAATTTAAACACAACCACTATAAAAAATTTATAACACAAAGTCAAAATAACATGAAAAAAATATATCAAGTAATTTCTGAAGCAACAAATGATAAGTCTGAAAAAAGTATAATAGATATCGATATATGCGATGATGGAGAAACTTTCAATAGCAATAAAGAAATGGCAAATTTTTTTAATGAGTATTTTACTGGCATAGGCACTAAAATGATCGAGAAAATAAATAAACCGAACAATTTCTCATTAAATAATATCCCCATTGATTTTATTTGGAAATTTAATTAGGGGATGGATCAAATTTTTTGGTATGAATGATTTTATTTGAAAATTTAATTGGGGGATGGATTAAATTTTTTGGTACGAATGATTTTATTTGAAAAATTAATAATAATTTCTTATTTTTAACACCTGTTGCAGAAAATGAAGTAGGTATTATTCCACATCAATTCACTAAAAAATGGCGCACCTGGTTATGATGGAGTCACACCCTTTTTATTAACACTATCTGCAAAATACATTCTGCACCCTCTTAGCCATATCATTAACTTAATATTTAGTAATGGAAAATTCCCCACACAATTTAAAAGAAGCTCTGTGACAACCCCTATTTACAAAGCAGGTGACAAAAATAAAATTTCAAATTATCTCCCAATTACTTAGTTTAATAAGACATTTTAATCGCGTTCAAATAATTGGTTTTAATCACACGGGCGTCTCATTCTGGGTTCGCTATTTGAGAATTTAAGACGGCAGACAGTGCGGCAGATTATAATACTATCAGGACAAACCTCTTTTTTTATTAAAACAAGATAAAAAAAGTGTACTGATATATACATAGACATTAAAACTAATACAAAAAAGTGAGATTTTTTTTATCGTGTACCTATATTCTTTGTCTTTTGAATCCTTTTCATTAAACAACTTTAATGTTTTCTTCTCACCAACGCCGAGGATATGTAGGATATTTTACAAAAGTTTTTAGTAACCTCAGATCCTTTAATTTGTGGCCTGAGAAATTTTCCTTTAAAAAAAATAGCTTTTTTGATGAAGATGTTTTTAAATGTTTGGCCAATCCGGACTCAGTCCAATATGGTCTGTGGCAGGTGTTGCACTCGATTGTGGTGGCGGTGCCCTGCTCTGTCGTCGTTTCTCGTCTTTGGGCAGGGGTAGATTTGGAGGAGGGTATTTTGTTCTTGGGAATACTCCCCTGCCCTTGTGAGCCGCCAGCGTTGGATGGTTTGCTGGGGTATGTCATTATAGTCTTATGCATTTTTTCGGGAGGAATTGACTTTCTTCCTCCCGACGCGGTTGGGCCCGATGTTGTTGGGCCCTGCAATGGGTGGTTGTTATTACCACCCTTGGTCTTAGATGTCGCCTTCTTGCTCGGTTGCAGAGACGCCCTCCTGTTTTCCATGATTTTTGTGGACTTGTTGTTATATAAGGGGGTATATGAGTTGTCGGACACGGTAACTTGCGATTTCGAACCGGATTCCAAATCACCAAATCGCGATTTCTACAAGTTTCTTAAAATACGTCGACAAAGTTAAACCCGAAATTATTTCAAGTCCAAAAAGACCAAAAATTTTTGAACAAGTGACTTTGTCTTTTGGTCGATTTAGACAAGAATTCAGTCTAAGTCGAAAATTACCGAAAAATTTTTAAGTCCAGTCTCTCACCGACAAAAATATTTCAAGTCCCGAGGGTTGACCGAAAGGGTGAGAAGTGAAATTTTCAAAGTTGTTCCCCAGGTCTTCAGACACCCGAAAAACTTTTTTTCGAATTTGGGGGATGAAATTTGGGGGGGGGGTAGTTTTTTGGGATTTTTGTCGCAAGGCGAACAACTATAGAATCCGGTTTTTCAAAGAAAAATTTTTTCCTCCAGGACAGAATATTCACGTATGGTCAGATTGCCGACTTTGAAAATTCACGATCTAGGGACTTGGAAAAATTTTTAATAGTAATTTTGGGGCCCTCGCTATGCTGGCATCTCGGCCTCCTGTGGTGATATTGATGTTATTGTCGATTGACCGAAGTATCTAAGACTAAATATTTAGGGGTGATAATTGATCAAAATCTCAAATGGACATACCACGTGGACTATCTGACTGGTAAAATTCGAAAATTAATCAGAAGTTTTACATTTCACGAGAGTTTTTGAGCACTAAATTAATAGTAACGGTCTATAAAACATTGGTAGAGTCACTTATTAGGTATGGTATAATAGTAATAGTATGGGGAGGAACATACAAAAGTAACATAAAACCAATACAGGTAATACAAAATTATATCCTAAAGGTGATTTTCAACAAAAACAGATTGTATCACACCAGCTTATACAATGAGAGTATATGTGATGTGAGTTGTCTTTATATCCTTTTGTCCTGTTATTATTTTCATAAATCAGATAATTAAAAAAAATTGTAGATCATCAATTTTGTACCAGATCAAACAGCAACAAACGGTTGAAAATTCCACGAAGCAATACAACTATGAACTTAAAATGTATTGACTACCTAGCACCTAATTTATTATTATAATTATAATTTATTACCCGTTGATATCGCACATCCCTTTGAAAACCGTCGTAACTCAAAAAATGTAAAGTTTCGAGGAGAAGCAAATAAAAATTTGTGTTAATACACCATCTGTAAAAAAATAATTACTGCTTAGAAGATTTTGGTATTGTTATTTTTTCATTAACCTATGATTGTTGGTTAAGGTCGTATATACAAATCATTTATTTTTTTACCTTAAACCCTCCAATTTTTTGTGTTTTTGGAAATAATACAGTTTTCCTCCAAAGGTTTTAATCAATTTTTAAGATGAAACTCAAAATAAAACTAAACACTGCAACAAAAATATGGCATTTTATTTAACTTTATGACATACACTTTACAAAAATGTATGTCTCATACAAAAATAGGGCTTTGCCAAAGTAAACGTGAAATTGAACCTATAATAACAGTAGGTATTACTTGTTTTGGAAACTAAATAAAATAAAAGTTCCTATCATACTATAACAAACAAAAACGAAGGTGTAAACAAAATTTTCAAAGGAATAATGGATTTTTACCTTATTATGCGAGTTCTTAGCTAACTCTCTAAAATAGGGAACGATAAAAATTACTGTAATAGCTAGGTATATAATTTTTATTAAGAAGGAACTCCAAATCTTTCTTTTTATTTTCGTTAAGTGGCAGTTTGGCATGGTAGGCTTTTTGTAAATTTGGAAGTTCTTCTGAATACCCTGAACTAATGTTCATTGGACCTGATCCCCTAGTATTCTTTCTTTTGCTTTCTCTAACATTGACGGCTTTCCATTTGGTTTCTGAATAGGAATTTTTGTAGAAAAAAACAAACGGATGACTTTTCTCTACTTTTATAACTTTTACTTTGGTCAGAAGGACTGTTTCACCTTCATTATTTTTGACAAAATTTGTGCCTATATCGGTCGAAAGTTTTTTGACATCGAGGAAGTCATAATGTGATAACTCTTTGACTGTGTAGGGATCTCCTTTCTTTTTTGCTGACCTTATTATTGTAATAAATTGGTCTGGAACGAATAATGGTCCCGACTTTAGTGATCTTGCAACCTAAAATAGACGCAAAACAGAATTATAGATTATAATTCTTCTAAATTATGACAAAGAATAAGGGCGATATACTTATTAATTATTGATTAATTAATTAATAAGTATCTGAAGATGCATACACTACGTAAGCTAAAATTTTACGTTTTGAATTCAATTATTTAGTTGTCTTTATTCACTCAGCCTTGATGGCATCTAAATGTAAGTACTTTTTTACCTCTTTCTCAATTACAGAATGTGTGGCATCCCCTTCGTTCTGTGTATGGCCAGCAATAATGTACTTGTGGTATATTCTTTTTATTTTGAACTTTTGAACAGCATACATTAGTACAGCCAGCACAAATCTGAACCAAAGACAGGTATATTAATAGTTTCACAAGAGAAATCCAACAATATAGTTACCTGTTCTTTTGCTGCGCTCCACAATTATCGCTGTAAAGCACTATTTCTAGCTCTTCATTGTTGCGTTCCCTGGATTTGTCCTCTAGATATTTAAGAAGACACGACCCAACTTCTGTGGCACCCTTCCCACCTTCGCCCTCATGCCAAACATAGCACGAAGTAGCATCACCTCCTACCTCAGTTATTGTTAAGTTCATAGTATTGAGTCTTGACTTGTAGTAAAAAATGGAAATGTCTCCTTTGGGAATTGGCACAATTGCTTGCATATCAAAGCAAGCCAAAAGAAAAGTTTCACTCACTTTCGCTTTGTCTGTTTCCTTTTCCCTTCTTGACAACACCTTTTGCGTTAGATGCTCGTCATATTCATTTTTTAACAATTCTTTGGCCTGATCAGTCGCTATATTATATTGAAAGCACAATGTACATTGGTCCTTCTTAGGAACAAAAAATGACAGGTTAAATTCACGATTAAATATGTCGGCGTACATGTGATAATTTACTGATGGTCTTCCCTGAGCCTCACAGTCTAGTTTATAGTCCCTGTGAAGTTGAGCTATGGTTTTGCTTCCGTCTATAAATTCTTTGGATGTTTCTGCCCGCAGATAGTGACTTTCTATCCTGGGAACTGAATTTATGTGAATCCTTACATCGTTTTTTAATTGATCAGCTACTTTTTTATGATTTGTGTGCTTACCTCTCATGTCTTCAGTCACCACGCCAGACGAGTTTGTTTTGTTCCTAACAGTAAGAATTGTTCTGTCGTTTATGTATAGCGTATTTTTTAAAAATGTTTTACACACCCTTATTTTCTTGCCTTCCATTGACTGAAAATAGAAAGCATAATTACACCTTCTTTCACCTTTCTTTCTATCAGCTCTGAGGTATCTGTACTTAGGCTTAATTAATTCCATATTTTTGGATAAAAAGTCTCTTTTTCTGTTTATATTACTAAGGTTATAGTAGTCGTTAAATATTTGTAATCGATGATCTTCACTAACTTTTTTCGGGCATTGGTAACGGCATTTGTCATTACACGGCTCTTTGACTCTTTTCGCAGTTATCACTTTTTTATTTTTCGAGGTTGATACGTATTCTTTCCCCTCATTTCTTAGCCTCTTGGCCTTTGGTTTTTCATAATTAGCATCATTTCTTTGTCTTTTTCTCTCACTTCTTGCACTGCATTTCCAGGTCCAGGTGAATCATCACTAGATGAAGACGCTGAACTACTGGAATTTGATGACGATGAATCTGCACTAAAAGACAAGGAACTTGAAAAGTCTGGGTTCTTTACACTATCGTCGTCGTCATCACTAAAATCAGAAAGACATCCATTATCTAGCGCTTAAGTGGAAGGGCCGATAGATTTTTCTTCAGGTTCGTTCTCTGGTTCAATGGAAAGAGTGGACGATCCTTTATAATCAAGTTCCTTGGAAGTGGAACGAAGAGAAATATTATCAGCAGGAGGGTCATAACATGTTTGTCCAGAAAGGAATTCATTATCTTGCCTTGAAGTGGAAAGCGCATATAATTCCTGAGGGTCGTTCTCGGGCTCAGTGGAGATAATCGATTTAACTGCATAATCAAGCTCCATAGAAGTAGACGGAAGGGGAGAAGTATTATTACTAGGAAGGGCATAATTTGGTTCAAAATGATTAGGCAACTTTTCTATAGTTGGGTTTGTTACATTTTCTTTAGAGGATTCGGTACTCCCTAGGGAGAAATCATGGTTTTCCTTGGCTTGAGCAGAAGGAATTATTCTTTTAGGATACTGGTTGTGGAACTGGGTTCTATCGTTTAAAGCATCCATAATTCGCTGAACTCTTGTCTATAACATTCTTGTCCCGACATGTTCTAAAAGGGATTTTCATTTGT